>SNQJ01S0116047.1:55431-72895 GCA_010110895.2 Picea sitchensis | reverse complement strand
CGTGTGCTTCTTGTTGTCACTATGATCTGTCTTGTCGTCTTGATGTTGTTGTCCTACTTGCGTCCTGTGGGTTCGAGTGGTCATGTAG
The DNA here is from genome assembly GCA_010110895.2 of Picea sitchensis. Taxonomy (NCBI): domain Eukaryota; kingdom Viridiplantae; phylum Streptophyta; class Pinopsida; order Pinales; family Pinaceae; genus Picea; species Picea sitchensis. The sequence goes on along the minus strand of SNQJ01S0116047.1, from coordinate 72,807 downwards.
GATCGAGAGGGTTGTTCTTCTACACGCGCGCACACACGGTTAAAACAAAAAAAATATCACCTGATGTCAGGGTAGTCGTCCTTAGCTAGGAGGGGTGTTACAATAAATAATTTAACTATTAACCTAAATCTAATTAACAAATTTGAATGAAGTATTTAAATAAATCTAAATATTTAAAAATCAAATTAAATATTCAAATATATTTAGAGATTTAAAAATGATATTTATAAATAATTTATTTATAAGTAATTTAATAAAATGTAAAAAACACATTGATGTAAAAAAAATATTGATTTTTTAATAAATTTAAGTTAATACATGAATAATTTCTATAAACATATCAAAATGAATGCAATAAATTGAAAATCACCTCTCTATTATTATTATGAAAATCACCTCTATATATAACTAAAAAATAACATGTGTATTATATATAACTAAAAAATAACCTGTGTATTTGAATGGGCTGGGAAAGAATCAACAGATATTATAACTAAAAAAACATATACTGTGCATTTTGAAATGGCTTGGGTGAACGGCATCTTTTCATCAATCAACTTTTTACTGCATTAGATGGTAATCTTGAGATGGCTAAAAAATAACATGTGTATTATATATAACTAAAAAATAACCTGTGTATTTGAATGGGTGGGAAAGAATCAACAGATATTATAACTAAAAAACCATATACTGTGCATTTTGAAATGGCTTGGGTGAATGGCACTTTTTCATCAATCAACTTTTGACTGCATTAGATGGTAATCTTGAGATGGCTAAAAAATAACATGTGTATTATATATAACTAAAAAATAACCTGTGTATTTGAATGGGGTGGGAAAGAATCAACCGATATTATAACTAAAAAACCATATACTGTGCATTTTGAAATGGCTTGGGTGAATGGCATCCTTTCATCAATCAACTTTTTACTGCATTAGATGGTAATCTTGAGATGGGTAGCAAGTTTTTTTGCTGATATGAAAAAGGCTTCCAATTGGTACAGATAGAGGGCTTATAACGATTCTTTAGCAGATGTGGAAATATGTTAAGTTTCCAATTGGTAGAGATGGAGGGATTTCCTGGAGGTGTGTTCAAGATGAACTTGCCAGCTGGTGATTTTAAAATACTGGTGATTTAAAAATACTGTTACTGGTATAAAACATATTTGATGAATGCATGAAACATGAGACTCTGAAAATCAAAACCTTTGTCAACCAATAAAAAAATTTCATTTGTTTCGAAAAAAAATCTGTTTCAAAAAAGTCTTAGATATCCATGTAATGAAAGTGGTAGCCCAAAAATTAATAAAACCAATACCAATAATTTAGCAATCCGCGGTGTGTATATCCTTGACAATAATTTGGCAATCCACAATGTGTATATTCGTATATACTTGATAATATAATTGTAAAAAACAAAACAAAATCTGATACTTAATAATAGTAAAAAAAACCCATAAAAAACAAAACCTGATAATTAATAATAGTAAAAAATCCAAAAAAGGAAATGAAATGCCAAGAAAGTAGGAAAAAATTGCTTTCTTTGGCAGTTTAATGAAGGAGACGGATCTCTAATTTCCTATGAGAGAATAAAAACTTTACTATGAACAAACATATAGTAATTGAAGAAGCAAACTTGAAGATAGCGAGCAGATTCTACGGTAGATAGTCTGGTAGTATCAAGCTCTGAACGAGTTCATCTACGTGAAACACACTCAGAAATGGAGCTCTTTCCAGTCCCCAAACTAAGAAATGAAATGTAGTGCAAAATTGCAAACCAATGTTTCCTTCAAAGTGGAGCTCCTGCAAACCAATGCAATAAGCAGGAATCGAAACCATAGAAAGGCCTCTAGTCACGGCTCTTCGTCTTCTTCTCTGACTAAGCTTTCAACTGTGGACTCCTCTGAACTAGGGCTACTAGTTTCTATTAGACTATACGAATTTTCCATTCGTACATCATTGTAAAATTTATTGGACCATATGTAAATCTCCCCGTTAGCACTTCCTGTGAAAATTTTATGAGTTGTTTCATCGTATGCAAATGCACCGGGCGGCGGAATTGTCAGTGCTGACTCTCTAAGATTTGAAGTACCCGCTGTAAATTTTGCGATGCATTCTCCTGTGAAAATGCTGCTAATATTGATAGTTACCAGATCAAACCTATCTTCTTCGTCACGGCAAATAGTTATCACAATATCCTGTGCAGTTGTAATGTACGAAGAAGACAAAAGGCTGGGCATATAAAGTCGGTGGTTTTGAAATGTGACCAGAATGTCACCTTCTAAATTAGAAACATGAAGGCCTTTCATTTTGGTGTAGCAAATGAACAAATTTCTTTTGTACAAATAATAAGGACGACCTGCCATCTCAATATCAGTTGTTTTTTTTATTCTGGAAATTGAAGCAGATATATCCAGGATCTGCATACCCAGTTCCGATTGTTGCAGAAGAATTCTATCAGAGCCACAGAGTTCCACGTAGCAAATTCTATGTCCTGGATAAACAGGTATGGAAATTCGCTTGCGTTGTTGTCCTGTCTGCTTGGAATAAATGTTCAATAAAACTTCTTCACTTGCAAAGTTATTATCGTACATCATCACAAACAACTCCAAATTTCCTGGACCTCCAAACCTTAAACTTGAACAAAAAGAATATTCATCTTCATACGGTATTGTAAATAATTGAGAGTAATTTTTCAATTCATAAATTTTAAATAACTTCTCTGTCGAATTGAAAATCATCCCTCTGCAATTTGGAATATCAAATTCCCAATCAAGAATCATGCCGCCGTCTTGGGGACAAATATTTCTTTGTTCAGTAGTTAGCCCTGCTTTTATCGGTCGGATTTCCAGACTTACAACGCTTCTCCAATCATCCTCCCGGTCGATCACAACAATTATCAATGAATTGTTATTTCTATTATAACAAACAAACTGGATTTTCATTGTGATTATGATCTGTGACCCATGGTCGTCTGTAAGGGGTGAGAATTCTCCGTCCAGGCGGAATGGAATTAGATAGAATGACTTACAGATAACAAATATTATGTCACCGGCTATGACGAATTCGGGAGCAGAGCCGTACACCACAGGGTCATACGCTTGTAAATGATAATCCCGAAATATATTTGGGAGACTCCAGTTATTACCTGTGTCGCATATTTCTCGCAAGCGTAGGTTGTTGAAGCAATTAATGGAAGTAGTTATCATTCTGCTCCTCTCTTCCTCTTCTTGGGAATGATCGTGGACAGATTTCGTGGCCACCTCCGGTGTTAGGAGTTCATGGGCAGCTATATCTGGTTGTAGAGCTGACATCTCATATAGTGTTTTTTCATACCTTGCCTTCTTTTTTATGTGGTCTGTCATGGCTCTACAACTACAGGAAGACCAAAAATCGCTGCTAGAAGACCAGAAATTTTCTAAGAGTTTGCTTCAAATAAGGAGCTGCAATGACTGAAAGGGAACTCACCAAAGAGCTGTAGGTGCAAAGAGAAAACAACGACTGCTGGATGTATTCTTTCCGATCCAACCCGGACTGTTTGAAGAAGACCCAATCTGCAGAGGAGCTAGCCTCTAAGGAGTGCGTAGATCTGAGAAGAAGAGTCTTTGCTGAAAATGGTGGTTGCAATGATCCGAACTAAGCCCCGAAAGAGGGCACAGGTCCGAAGAGCGGATCTGTGCTTAGTTTGTGCACTTCAATGATCTGATCTTCTGATAAGCTAAAATAACCAAAAAGGGATTGCAGGAAGCTGATACAGAGGTAGCAACCTATAGTACATGAAATATCCATAAAAGACTTAAGTGTCACAATGAAGAAAGCTGCTCTCAATCAACCCCAAAACATTCTTTCACATAGTTTTTACACCAAATTGGTGTATGAGATCCCCTTATTTGTGGGAGAAGGGATCCTGCTCGGTAGGGATTTGACTGGTAAAGTCTACTAAGGTATACATACCCTAACCCCTCTGAATTTGAATCTGTGACCTCTTAAGAAGAAACACATGTTCTTAACCATTAGGCCCACTCAGGGTATACTCATATAATCATAATTAAAAATTAAAATTCAAAATATTATAACTATTAAAATTTTCTTTTCTCAACAAACTGGGGTGGGCTAATCACGGGGTATGCCGTGGCTTAAACTTGGATAAATAGATGCCCCATATAATGGGGCAGCCTAATCTCAAGGAAATTAAGAGAGTCGAACCCATCATAATTATTAAAACTTTCTTCTTTTTTCAAGCAAATGGTACTTTCCCATGATTCATGCATGGTAAAAGGGATGGATAAACAACTTGCCTGGATTAATGGGCCTAATCCAAAAGAGATGAAGAAAGTAGGGGTAACTCTCATCACAAAGACTAATATCGAAGGGATCAATAATGTCAACCCATCATAACTATTAAAACTTCCCCAGTATTCATGGATGGTAAAGAAAAAGCCTAGTCCCTATTTACCGGCCTAACCACAAGGGGATTCAAAGAAATAGAATCCACCAGTGAAATCTACTCTACTCTCTTATCAAAGATGAAAATGCCAATAACTATTTAAACTAAATAAAAAATAATTAGTTAATTATTAAATACGTATTCATGTTAATAAACATTGAAATGATTAAATGATTATTAACCTAATAAATACTCCACTATCACTATTAAGTCGAGCATATTTTGGTTAGCACATGTGGTATTTTAAAGTGCACACTTTAAATATTTACGTTTTGGTAATTTTATGGGCATTATTTTCTATTAATTTTTCCCAAAATTTAGCTAAAACTTTAGGGGCATATTTTAAGATTATTTTTCCAAAATATGGTAAAAAATTGTTGGAACTTCATATTTGAGTGATTGACTCTGTATAAATTGAGTGTAGCTATGGTTTTTTAGGATGCTCAATCCATTTATGCATTCAAAAATGAAATTTAAACAACAACATCAAGATCTGTTTTGCTAGATTCCAATGAAAAAGTTCAAAAGGTCTAATGTTACAAGGCCCAAAGAATATCTCAAGCTGACAAGTCAAATTTTAGAACCTTTTGTTATTATTTTTTTTGTTATTAATTTTTTTCTCAATAGAATAATATTATGGGGATCAAATTTTAGAACCTTTTGTTGTTAATATTTTTCTCAATAGAATAATATTATGGGGATTATTAATTTATGGAATAAGTTAAATAGTGGACAAACTTAACTTTTTTTTTATTATGATTCTTTTCTAAATTAAGTAAGAGTTTTGTCCAAATTTATACTTTACTTTGACCATGGAACTTTATTTTATGGTTTTTGGCTCATTGTTAGAAAGACCTTGATCATTAACATTTTCTTAAAAATGAGTACATCTGGATGGAACTTTTCTTCATTGAAAATAAACCCACCATAAAGGGTATCCTTGTCTACTTATTAACTCAATTATTAATTTCTTTGCTAACTTAGATCCATATTTATCAAAATGAATTGACACTTATTTCCTATTAGTAGGGTTTATCTCCTATGTAAAGCCCCATATCATAAGAAAGATTTTAGAGACATATAAAAAATAGGATGTCATCCATGTAAAACCATTTCGAGTATGCCATTATATGTAAAGTTTACCTCCGATGTGATATGGAATGATATTTTATGGCCATAAATGGAACATTTTTTAGATGTAAATAGACTAAATGAGTTGATGTTGGCTCCCTATGGGTAGGGTCTACCTCCTATATGAACAACATCATCATATGAAAGGATATGAAATTTATTAGTCTTAGAAACATTTTTAGGATGTCATAATATAGGAAGTGCACACAATAAGAGAGGAAAACTAGTGGGTTTTTATTACAAAGTGACATGACTGTGGAGTTCAAAAGTCTTCCTAAATATATTGAAAACACAAAATTGATAAGCTGCATTTCATTCTCCATCAAATGTAGAGATTGGTGATGAAGTATTTCATTAGCCTCTTGAATCATGGGAAAACAAGATAGTTATGCTAACAAAGAGTCGTTGTCTATGTTGGTATGAAAATATCAAACTCTAACTAGGCGGTGTAGGAAATTATAATTCTTGAAACATGCAACTACATTCCTCTATTAGATATTCTAATTGTGCTTGCCAAGATTTCATATCCTTTATCTCACCATAAATTACATTCATGGCTATGGATAGATTGTATCCTTTCTCAAGAAGGACGGTTTTATGCATCAAACCAAGTACCAACTATTGTAACTCATCATACTTGAATTGTTAGAGAGTGCAATGTTCACCAAACCTAGTAAATCACACTAACAAGAGAAGCAAGTGCTTCAAGAAGTGATGTGCTTTTCTACCATAAATAGAATGTCCAATGTGGTGTCTCATCTTCGAGCATCTACATATTTTCTTATTTGAAAATATTCATGCACACACAAAAAAAAAATTGGCTTATGGAATTTTAATATAATAAAACATTTCCGACGATTATTCTATTTTTTTCAGCAATTTTTTATTTTTTGGTGGTATTACTTTGTGGTTTTCAAAAAAAACCCATAGTTCTTTTGGAAGGTTTTCAGTAGTGGTTTAAAAGCTCCTCCTTGACCCTTTTTTCTTCGCCACCCTCTACTAGAAATATGTGTCTTGAATCACTAGTATTTCCATTATGAACCACTTCTTTCCCAAAGTGGATTTCTTCTTTTTAGCATGGATCTTGCCTATTCCATGGGATCCACCAATGTGGGTCACCCTCCTTTATTGGAGAAACCATCCCATTGGAACAAGTAATCTCATCCTTTTAATTGATTGTTCCTAGACAGTAACTCTCGATAAGACTAGATCCTTAGCAATATATATTATTAATGATTTCACAAACCAAACATCTAAAAATTTGTTACAGATATCAACATTGAACATTTGTCTTCTTCTTCTCCATTCATGAGTGTGATCATATATGTGAGTGAATGTGTCTTGTTGAAATTATGTGAACAAATCTATCCCTATCTCATAGAAGGCATGTAGCTAGAAATGGTTAAGAAAAATCATTTCCAAGGTCGTGAAGTCATGGTACAAAATTCATGGAAGCTTGATATACCACTTTGTGCCTATCTTGTTTAGGGTATGCTATAATATTCAAATTCTAATACTATCATTTCTATCAATGAGTTTGATTAGAATCAAGGATGAGATGTCAAGATGTGATTAATGTGATCTTCTCCAACTTTTCCTTCAAATTTAGGAATGTTTGAAGGTAATTTGGTAGGTACTGGAGGTGAGCTATGATTATGAAACAACGATTCATTAGTTAACTTCATTAAATTAGGAAGATTCCATGTCTCAAAGAAGATAAATTGTCTTGGGAAAAAGAATTCTAATTATTAGTAGCTTGTTCCACCATCTAATTATTCATCATTTTAACACTTATAAAACCACTTCCTAGGGTTTTTCCACCTTCAGGAATGAAAGGTGGATTCATCTAAAATACAATGTTTTTCAGAAATCTCACGTTGTAAGATAGTTTTGGGGGGAAGCCCCATTGAACATATTCCTCATTCCTGAGAAGAGTTCTCTTTCGATTTGTATGCTAGAACATGAAATAAATCCACTCCTTGAAGACGATATGGGTGACGAGATGTGTGTCCCTCTAAATGGGAAGGCATGGAAATGGGTATATTAACTCCCTATTGATATACTGAAATTTGGGAAAAAGAAGCGGTGCAATAGTATTGAGAGGTGGGATTCCAAAGGGTGGCATCCCAAAAGAGAAAGAATCACTACTCTAAGGAGTAGAGGATGTATTTCTTATTCCATTGTTGGGAGTTACTAAGGGATATTTGGTATACCTTATATAAATCCTAGAGATATGGATATTAGTGCTCATGATTGAGATGCCTCAAATGGGGGATTGATACCCCCACCAGAAACATCATATATGGGGGAATTGTTTCGCCCAACACCTGAAGTAGTATCAAAATCATTCATAGTAAACCACTAGTGCAAAGTATATGGATGTCAGACATGATTCCTATATGTAAAATCACAAACATGCAAAAGAAGCAACTATATAGGTTAATAAGGAGTGGGTTAAATTTCAACATACTTGGATTAGGGATGTCCTTGATTTTAGGTGGAATGGAATCATGATATGTGGGGAGGGGATGGAACACTTGTACTTACAATTATATTTCCATTCAAATTTATTAAATTTCCATTTGGCCAACAACTCTTTAAGGTTAGGATATTCTTGCAATTATTCTTCCCTTGTGGGATTGTTTAAGTTAGTAATTCATTTGTCTATGGGATAGGATCATTTAACCTTCAACTTGTAGGAGGTGGCTTCATGATTTTGGTAGGGAGACCGCTAGTCCTTTGAGATAGATAGAGTGATTTCTAAGTCACTTTGAACTGAAGGAATAAGCAAAAAAAATTAATCACAACCTAAGGTTCTCTATTCTTTAATCACCAAGCACTCAAGCAAAAAAAAATTAAGAAAGAAAAAATAGGAACACTTCTCTCCCAAATATTAATCCAAGGTGGTTATGACCTAAAACTAAATCAATGAAGAGATTAGGATGGTGAGGACTCAATTCCAACTAACCAAGGTGCGAGAGATAATTATGGTAATTCTCATGTAACAATTAACCAAGGTTCAAGTACCCTCATGCATATGGAAACCATCTAGGGGAGATAAAATGGATGTTAAGAACATATCTCGGGTACCACATGCACTTCCCACTTTCATTCATTAAGTTTAAAACCTAAAGAAACACCACTAATGTTATCACATTGCAAATAGTAATTAGACATAATAGTCATGGGTCAGGTTTCTAAATATGGCTAGGAAACTAGGACTCAGTCCTAGACCCAAAACATTAAAGAATTGGTGTCACCCTGACAAATTTCCACTTCAACTAAATCTCTCATAAATGCATATCCACTAAATAGGAAAGACGAGATAATATCAATACTTTCACAACTTTAACCTCATTCTTGATGTGCATGTTAGGATTTCTTTCTTACCAAGATATTCTAATACTAATGTATTTTCACTCCTTAGTAGTTCTAGTTTCATTTTTTCAGTCTTGGAGAGTTTACTATCCAACCTAGACCAAGGCTCTGCACCTAGACTATGAGGGTTTTCTATAAAAAAAAGTCTAGTTTCTTTTAAATGATGATTCTTTTTTTTTAGATCTATTGTTTACTCAAGGAATATAAGAGTGAAACTTGTGATGTTTTGAAGACTCAAAGAATTCTATGAATAATAAAGATACTAATGAATTTTAACATTTATGCTAATCCTTCTACGAGGTCATGCATTCTTTCCATAAATTTGGAACAAAGATCTAACATAATAAATCGAAAATATGCAATTTTTTTTTCTTTTTCAAATTAATGTAATGCAATCCTATCAAACGAAAATGATGCAAAGAAAATGTAATTATAATGCACTACTAAAAATGCACCTAAAACATAAAATATGTTTCTTTGTTTTCTTTCATTTTAAAACCAAAATGAAAATTCCAAGCACTATAGTGATGCTAATTCCTTATGAATGTAGAACACACCCTTCCAATGTTGGAAAGAAAAAGGTTTGGAAAGTTAAAACACCGAGGAAAAATGGAGAAACTAAGTATACAAATATATCTAAAAGGAAATAAGTGTTCCTCGTTCTCTTACTTAAGGAAAAATGTGTATCAACATTATTTTATTGAAGTAAATACAGGTGCATAAACTTATTTCCCTAAATATAGGTGGTGAGTATAAAGCCTAGAAAATGTAAAAAATATTGCAAAAATGCATGAAAACTTTTATTTTTAAATATATAATAAGAAATGCAAGGAAGAAGATAAAGATAAATAACCAATTCAAATTTTAAGGCTGAAAAATAGAGAGATGAAACCTTAAGAGGAATAAATCATAGAGTTCTCCCCAGTGGATTCACCAGTTATATGATATGGAATAACCCCCCTATGACTAGAGTTAGGTCACATGCATAAAAGATAAAATATACTACAACTAAAGTTCTATATCAATTATGTATGTCATTTTCAATGAGAATATATGAAGAAGGATACATGTGGCTAGATGGATAACCCCTTTTGTTGTATTCCAAATGTAGCATTGAGATATTCACGAATACTCCAAATGCTCGAAGTGTCCCCTCAAATATGAAGACAATGAGAAACATGACTTTTCTCAAATGATCAAGTGTAGGAAACAAGAATGATAAGTGTATGAAAAAAGTAAAAAGCTACATATAGCTCACTAATATTAATTAATATCAGGTAACCAATTCCTCCATAAATCATGTGATCAACAATGATGAACAAAATAAATTACACATCGATTTTTTTTTTTTTGGGGGAGTGGGGAGTGGGGAGGGAGTGCAATGAAATATTTATATTAAATCAAAATGTAACAACAATATAATACTTGAATTTTCCACTCGCAACTTTGTCACAAGAATATAGGTTTCTCTAACTTAGATCACTTAAGAAATGCAACATCTCTTTAGGTTTCTTGTTGTATGTGAATGGTAAAATATCAATGATTGAGGTCCCAACTCTAAAAAAGAAATACATGTTCACAATTAGGGGGATTTGGGATGAAGGGAAATTGTTGTAAGTATTCTATAAGATCTTTAGTAAATAATTTAGCATAAGGGTTCTTGTAAATATGGCTATCCCTTCTCCCAGATTTGAACCCAATATAGACTCTTCAAATTTGGTTGAGTTTGTTGGTAATGGAATTATGTAAAAGTGTGTAGATCTCATAAATATTTCTTGGGAGTGTTTACTTATCATCCATTTATTTATTTTTTCAACTTTTCAAATGCATACACACTTTCTAGGTGTAAAATTGCATATATATGCTTCTTTATTAAAGGATAAGTTCTTATGTATGATCAACAATTTATATAATGTATGATTTTGTAGTATTCCAGATATAAATCAATATGTAGAACATAACTAATTAGCTAGAAATGGTAGAAAAACAATGATATAACCAAAACGATACCGCAATAATACTGGAATAACATGAGAAAGAGCACTTTGATTACTAAGAGAAATGTTCACTTTCCTCTTCGAGGGCAAAACCACCAGTAGAGCAGAGCTCTATTACAATAATATCCAAGACAAAAAATCTCATACCCTTTATTCCTATTTATACTAAATATATCTATCCAAAAGAACAATCTAGATTAAGATCCTTCTAGAAGTGGAAGCTTCTATTAGGTCTTCTTACATTTGACTTATTCCTCCTCATTTCTAGGACTTATTAATATTGACCTTTATTACATGGAAATATATTATTCTACCCACTTGAGGGATTATGTAGGTTAGGTCCCTAACATGCCCTACCCCTTAGAATCAACCTTGTCCTCAAGGATTGAGATGAGGAAATTGTTGCAGAATGTTAGTGGGCTCCCAAGTGGCATTTGTTGGAGTTGTATATTTCCACTAAACTAACACTTTATTGATGGTACGTTGATGAAGACGATGCTCTCGCTGGTCCAAAACTGCTTGTGGCTGCAACCATACGGATCCTTGTTCATCCAACTCGAGAAGGTTGGTTTGATTTTGGCACTTAGTTCCAATCACCTTCTTTAAGCAAGAGACATGAAAAATATTATGGATCTTATAATGATTGGGTAAATCTAACTAATAGGAAACTTGTCCAACACACTTGAGAAATGTATAAGGACCATAAAATTTGGGTACCGGTTTCTAAAAATGTTTGGCCTTGAGTGAATTTTCTTACAAGGTTGCAGCCAAAGAAATACCTGGTCTCCTTTAGTAAGTTGTCATTCTGAGTGACCTTGATCATCTTGTTGCTTCATGTGATTCTGATCCATGACCAAATTCTCTTTGAGGGTATGGAGAATAGACTCACGAAATGTAAGTGTTTGGCCAACTGCCTAGACCTTCGATACACCTAGCATGTAGGAGAGAACTAAAGGTGGCTTTTGGCCATATACTGCTTCCAAAGGAGTCATGTGAGTAGTTGTATGGTAAGAAGTGTTGTACCACCATTCAACTAATGGTAACCATTGAGCCCATTGATTTTTCCTTTCAGAGGAAAAACGCCTCAAATAAGTCTTCAAACACTTATTCACGAATTTAGTTTGACCATCAGTCTAGGGATGATAGACGGTGTTGAGATGCCATTAGGCGCCCTCGAGTCTGAACAGTTCTTTCCAAAAACAATTGGTGAAAGTTAGATCCTGATCAGAAACAATAGAATGAGGCATGCCATGAATCTTGAAGATATGATCCATGAAAAGTTGAGCCATAGTTGATGTGGTAAATGGGTTTTGAAGAGAACATAAATGAACATACTTGGAAAGACGATCCACAACCACCATGATGAAGGACTTTTTTCTTGATTTAAGTAATCCCACAATAAAATCCATAGAGATGTCCCTCCAAATAGTGGGTGGAATTGGAAGTGGTTGTAGTGTTCCAGGAGGTTTGATGGTTTCTCCTTTGTTGCGTTGACAAACATCACATTCTACTACAAAAGTGTGAATGTCTATTTTCATACCATCCCATAAAAAATAACATTTGACCTAGTCATAGGTTTTGGTAAACCCTAGATACCCAGTTGTGGGAGTAGTATGAAGCTGAGAAAGCACCATTGATTTAAGTTGTGATTGTTTACTTAAATACAAATGGTCATTGTAGCGAAGTTCATCGTTGTTCCAAGAGTACCCTAAGGAAACTGGAGAGTTGGATTTCAATTTTTGGATCATATGCGATACTTTAGGATCATGTAGCCATTCTTGGTGCACAACTTGGAACCAGTCTGGTACAATGAAGCAGAGGGAAAAAAGGGACCCTTCATATTCATATTTTCAAGAAAGAGCGTCAACAAACACTTTTTCTTTGTCTTTATTGTAAATTATCTCATAATAATAACCAAAGATCTTAGTTACCCATTTTTGTTTCTCTAGGGAGGAAGGTCATTCCTCTAGAAAATACTTGAGTCTTTGATGATCTGTCTTAATTTGGAAGAATTTTCCCAGGAGATAAGGGCGCCAGAGATCCACTTCATGCAGAATAGACAACATTTCCTTTTCATAGATTAATTGGCCCAAATGGTGTTTGGAAAACTGTTTGCTAGTAAAATCCAAAGGTTTGCCTTCTTACATAAGGAAAAATCCAATTCCTCTTCCTGAGGCATCACATTCAAGGAAAAAGGTTTTCTTGAAATCAGGAAGGGCCAAGACCAGTACACATAGCTTCCTTAAAATATTGAAAATCATAATCCGTTGCGAGAGTCCAAGTGAAAGAATTATTTTTAAGGAGAGAAGTGAGAGGGGTCACAATCTTCCCATAATTCGGAACAAACTTGCGATAATGGCTTATTAAACCCAAAAAACCATGCAAGATTTTGATAGTCTTGGGGTGAGTCCAATCCTACATTGTTTCAATGTTTTTAGGATCCACCAGAACACCATCCTTTCCAACAATATGAACCAAGTACTCTATTTATGAGGCTCCAAAGGTAGATTTAGAGCGTTTGAGGAAAATTTGGTGCTGCGAGAGTAGATGGAGAATTTGATCCACATGGGAAAGATGAGATTTCCAAGTTTTACTATAGATGAGAATATCATCAAAGAAACCTTAGACAAAATGACAAAGAAAAGGATGGAAGACATGATTCATGAGGCATTGGAGGGTGGAGGGGGCATTACACAGGCCAAAGGGCATGACCAAAATCTCATAGTGACCCTCGTGAGTTTGAAAGGTAGTTTTGGGTATGTCAACTTCCTGCATACATATCTGGTGGTAGCCAGAACTTATATCAAGTTTAGTGAAGTACTAAGCAACACTTAACTCATCCAAGAGACCATAAATTACAAGAATGGGGAACTTGTCCTTGATGGTGATCTTATTGAGGGAACAAAATTCAAAACGCATGCACCAAGTACCTTTTTTCTTAAGTACCATGACCACAGGGGAAGAATAAGGGTTGGTACTGGGGTGGATAACACCTGCTTGGAGAAATTCCTACACTATTTTCTCAATTTCATTATTTTGGGAAAAAGGGTGATGATAAGGGCGAACATTGGGAGGAAGACTACCAGGAACAAGGGGAATGGAATGATCATGAACACTACAAGAAGGAGGAAGTCCATGAGGGGTGGAAAAAACAGCTTGATGTGTGGAAACGATATCTTGGAGGTTAGGATGCACAGAGGGCATCTCAACGACTTGAATAGAATGGAGTTGAGAAATGATATTGGAGTGGCCTTTCTTGAGGATATTTTCCATACGATGGGAACTAATGATCTTAGGAGAACCATATGTGAGGCCTTGGAATGAATACCTTTGTCATTCTTGTTGGAATTGCACGGTTAATTCCTTAAAATCCATAAGAATGGGACCTAAAGTACGTAACCATTCAACACCTAGCACAATGTCACAACCTCCCATATCAATGGAAAATATATGATATTTCAGTTGGTAATGTCAAATTTGAAGACATACATTTTCACAATGCCCAACAAATTTCATGGACCCACCATTGGCTATCATGATTTGAAAATTATTGACAACACAAATATAACAATTTGTTTCATGGGAAATGCGACGATGAATAAAATTGTGGGTGTTACCACTGTCAACAAGGATGATGAACTTCATGTGCTTAATGTAACCAATGAGCTTGAGCATTTGTGAGGCTAAGAAACTAGTGAGGGTATGCAAGGAAATAAGTGGGTCAACTTCAGGTGGGTTAGCAGGCTCCTAGGTGGCATCGAGAAGGAAGTGTTCTTCAAGAAGGGGAATTGTTACATCCTCTTTAGGAACATCTTCATAAATGCCCATAAATAGTTTTTTCTCCTTAGACTTGTGCCCCAAAAAACATTTTTCATCACAATTATAGAAAAGACCCTTCAGTTGGCGTTCAACCATTTCATCCCTATTTAGTTTATGGACCTTGAGGGGAGTGAAAGGGGGTTAGGATTAGTGGGTCGAGGGAGAGGAACAAAAGGGTTTTTTTTTTCTGGGAAAAACAACTTGTTGGGACTCTTTAGCATGTTGATTAGCTTCCAACCAAGTTGGAGGGAGGGCCATGAGAACCTAGGATCATATTTCATCCTTGAGACCACTGATAAAGCATTCACGGAAGAACGCATCTAACATGCCCTATGTTCGAAAGACCAAATGCTCAAAAGAAGTGATGAAGTCTTCCATTGTTCTTGACTATTTCAAATTGGTCAAATGACCGAGATAGTGGGTACCAGTATCAAAGCAGGCATATAGCTCAAGAACAAACTAGGTCCAGGCAATATACCCCTGACGTGAATTTTTTCTCCATTGCCACCATTGCCAATGTTCGAGATCTATATAGAGGACAACATAAAGAATTTTGGCCAACTCGTCAGTAATACCATGCAAAGAAAAATAATTCTCCATTTGAGTGACCCAACCTGTAGGATCGGATCCATCAAATTTATTGACCTCTACAGAGGGAATATGGGGTTCACAATTAAAGGAGTTGGATTGAAAATGCGGAGACTAAGAGTAATCAACAACAGCGGGTTTGTCTGATGAGGAAGGACCCGTAGGATGGTTCAACAATTTATTGACAATAGACTGGAGGGAGGTGAATTGGGTTGTGAGGTTGGCTTCCATGTTGTTAAATTTGTGCTCTAATTTGTTAATGCGGGAATGCATAGAATCCATCTGAGATGTGATATGTTCGATGGAGACATGGGATTGATTGATGGAAGCTTGGAGTTCTTGGTTGCGAGTTCTAGCCATTTGGAGAGGGGAAGTGTGGGTAAGGAAAAAATATGGTGGGTGGGACCACAAAAAAAAACGACTTAGAAGTGATAGGTACCATGACGATTAGTGTGTGAAGGGAAATATAATGGAATATGCGGAAAAATAGGGAAACTGGGAAGGGGTTGGTTCCACTGAAACAAAAAGGATAAAAATGAAGGGTATGACTATGATCAGGGAGAAAAGGGGAATCCAATGGAATAGGTCCCAAATGTTTATTATTAATAATTTTTTCTTTACTTCTATGGAGTTATACTGCGACTTGAAGAAAACTGTAGTGACAAAATGCCCAAATACTTAACAAGAATAAATGTGTAGTAATTTTGCAACCAGGATGTAGAAGACACCGTAGCACGACAATATACCTTGTTGGTTCTATTTATTTTTTCTTCCCAAGGGTTAGGGAATTCAAGGGTTCTACGGACAAGGGTTTTCCTTGTGCTATAGCTTTTTGATATACGTGCAGGTCACAACAGTAGTACTCAACCCAATATCTCATGGAACGAACTAAGGAGGCTAGACCATGCCCTTAGCTATACTACCTGACTACCCAACTACTAGAGAGTATCTTCCTGAGTGTTGTTCTCAGTGGCACTATATCAGTGAGGAGGACGATCAACTTATCTATGGAGGGATTCAGGAGATCTAGGCTAATCCATATACATGTGTTGTCTAATGCACTACCACTTGAAGGGGTACCAACAAGGGGTTACAAGGCTGGCCAACAAATGTGCGCTTGAGTACAACTTGTATTTATTATGTGTAGTAATCATTGACCGTAGGTTTATGCACGTAATGAAAGATCTATGTAGCTTAAATACGCTAGAATACATCTCTATCCTGAAAATTTTAACACACAATTTCCTTCCAAGGAAGGTGCTCTGATACCACTTATAGTATTCCAGATATAAATCAGTATGCAGAACATAAATAATTATCTATAAATGGCCGAGAAGCAATGATGTTGTTTATTAAGGTTGATTGTCATTGATGTCAACCCTTGAAGAAAGCCCAGTAGCACAAAGGTTTGGGTAATGGACACAAGTTTGTTTGATGTAAAGATGACTCGTTATTGTCTTGTCATTGTTGATAATAAGTAGAAATGTATGAACTCCAAAGTGGTCCCTTTATGGTGAAATCCCTCACGGGAATATGCTTTGCCGATGGAGTTATCCTAGAAGTATGGTTAGAGAACCAATGCTTATTTGTGGAATAATAAGATGAAGGTCAGTGAAGTTTTTAGTGAAACTATCCTAGATGGATAGTGTTTGTCATGCAATTTCCGGTGGTATGTGGAATATAACATAACTCCTCATGGTTAGAGAGTTATGGCCATGAGAAGTTGGAGAACCCAGGTTTGGGTAATGAACCCAAGTTTGTTTGAAAGATAATGGTATGAGTTTTGATATATTTGCAGGTAATACTATTCTATATGGCTGGTACATGTCATTCCATTTCTATTGGTATGTGGAATGTCAACTAACTCCTCACGGTTTGAGACTTATGGCCTTACGAAGTTGGAGGACCCTCTTATGTCATCTAGAAGCCCCAAAAGGTCAAAGTAGTCAAAGTGGTTTAAGAGATTTTAGAAGGTAAATAATAAAGTGAAGTGATGAGTGTATTATAATTCAAAGTG
>SNQJ01S0116047.1:23954-38204 GCA_010110895.2 Picea sitchensis | reverse complement strand
TATATATATATATATATATATATATATATATATATATATATATATATATTATTTTTATGAGTTATATACATTTTGTATTTTACTTGAAAATGTGAAGATGTACATGTGAATTTGTTTGTTTACCTTACTGGTGATGTAAATTCCAATCCAAAATATAATGAGCGTAGGCATCATCTAATTCATTAGATCTCCTAACATGTTCATAAGTAATAAAATCAAATGAATTCTCCAGAGGAAATACCCTAAGGAAAACCCGTAACAACATCAGATCATGTTCTCGATATAGACCATTTAACTGTGATACCACCAATTGCGAATCCATAAACACTTGAAGGTGATTAATGCCATATGACAATGCAAATTTCAAAAGCTCAATAACTACACTATATTCAAGAATGTTGTTAGTAGTCTCCCTGAGAGACACACCCCTAGTGAACACTAGCTGACTGGAAAGAGAATAAATCACCCAAGAAGTGGGTGGTACATGTCAAGTATGGGGACTGGCACCATCCACGAATCTGAAGTAGATCAACGAATCCTATGGAATATTCCACATAGCAGAAGCACATCAATCACTAATGCAACAAAAGGACAAAAAATTCTAAAAAAATATATGTACATCATAGAAAATAAATACAAGAGTGTTAATGCTTACTCCCTCGGGCTCAAGAATATCACTTATTAAGGTAGAGCCAATTTTTGGGCTCCGACATCACGTTACCTTCATAATTTGTGAGTTCATAAGATCATTTATCCAATACTCATCGCACGATATATGGTACGTACCACATGAGGTTAAACGTAACTACCCCTAGGGAATCCTTGTCCTTGTCATTGACTAACACAAGGTCTTCCTTGCAGAAAACCCTAGGAAAAATGGATTTATTGTACTGAGACTTGCACACTTATTGTGCTCTTTGTTTTCTAACGTTGCATCTTGACATTTCTCCTCAAGATGTTTGAGATAAACTAAGAACTCCCTGAGCTAATTCATGTCAGGAATGATCTCAACTGCTATTTTAAGTGAAGGAACCTCACATTCAATTGAAAAAAATTATTCCACTCTGTGTATGATTTGGAAAGTAAATAAACAACTATAAATTTTGACTGAGGTCTGGTAAGGCTGGATAATGCATCAAATGCCACTTCATTGGAGATGAGTTGATCTTTAATCTTAATTTCATTTTTAGTTATTTTTTCATGGCTTCAACTTCACTGTTGGCTTGAGAATAGTAGGTAGATGAATTATCCTACCTACACAACTTCATTTGAACCCAAAATTCGACGACATCCTCTGACAACACTCAAAAAATTGGTTTTGTCGTCGAATCTTGCATTAAACATTTGTAATTTGTTTTTCATTTTTTTCAAATCGTTGACCTCCTCGGATATCCGATGAGATAAGGTCATCGGATATCTGACAAAACAAAGTTTATGTTGACCTTTCCACATGGCCTAGTCAACATCCCCCTCATTTTTCATTGTAACGGTCAATATATCCACTAGTCATCTGATATCCAACAAGGATTTATTTATAAATACTACAAATGCAGGAAACATTCCGACATTTTTTCTATACTAAAGACGACTTACGAAGTTTACAGGGACTATTTTTCGTGAAAACAACTAGAGTTATTTGATTTGTTACTATCATTGGAAATAGTTGAAGTGTGGAGCTTGATTTTTTAAGATCAATAATCATCTCTTAGGTTTGGTGATCAAGGAAAATGTCACATAAAAATATTCCTAATCGAGAAGAACAAAATTGAGAAGCACTAGCTAGATTTTGGGATGGAGTGAGAAAAAATGATGATGGGAAATTTTGTTGTCCTTGTTGTCAATGAGAGGGCTTTAATAGGAGAATAATATTGATCACAACATCTAAACGACATTGTATTGAACCTGGACACGTTGAGGGGGGGCATGAATATTATTCATTGGTAGGTTGTTCATTATATATGTCTTTATATTGCTCTTTTTGTAAATGTGTGTATGATTTTTATATTTTTTATATATACACTAATATTTATTTATGGTTTGTAATTATAAAGGAAAGGCCTCCTAGGGAATATTTCTAGGAGAATGTGGCTGCAAAATAAGCGTCGAAGGAACATGGAGATGTGAATATTGAAGATAAAGTTAATGATCATATGGAAGAAGATGATCATGTACATAACATATTTGAAGATGATAGTACAAATACATTGATCCATGATACATTTAATGTTAGAGTGTATGTTCATGATGATCATGAAATTGATGACTTTGATGATGTTCATGATTTACGTCTACTTGAGAAGGCATATGAGCCCCTTTATGAAGGATCAAACATAAATCTTCTTTATGCTATATTGTTGATAATTAAATTGCATGTTATGAATGGTTTTTCAAACACATCGATCATACAGATGTTAAGGTATGTAACATATTTCATCGATTACATATATATGATCATGATAAAGGTTATCTTTGTTCTTTTAATATTTTTATTTTTAGTTCATAGGTAAAATTAACAAGGATTGAATATGTGTCATTAATATTATTTATATTATATTAACATGTCTTTTTTTTTTTTAAATATGTAGGTTGATGGCTTAATATTTTTTACCATCATCAAATATTTAACCTCGCACATATCGATATTTAGCTTCCATCATGAAAATATTGGAATGGATTATCAGGAAATTGATGAATCTCCCAATGATCATATTATATATTATAAACAATATGAATTTGAAACAGAATGAGAAGAATTTGATAGCAGTAGATATCGAACATATCAAGTAACAAAAGGGATGCCTCAAAATGTTCTTCGTTATATTCCCATTATTCCACGTTTTCAACTATTGTTTAGGTGAAAAAACATAGCACAAGTTATGGATTATCATGCATGTAATAGAAGTGAAGATGGAATTCTTCGAATTCATGCAGATGGTTCGACATTTAGAGACATGGAGGAAAAATGGCCATACTTTAAAGAAGAACCTCGTAATGTTAGGCTTTCTTGGAAAACCGATGGTGTCAATCCATTTGCAGAGATGATACCTATTTACTCGGTGTGGTCTATTTTTGTTATCAATAATAACATTCCTCCATGGATGTCAATAAAGAGGGAGCACATAATATTGGCAATGATTTTTCCATGTATATATTTGTTTACAACAAATTGTTTAATGCAATAGCATCTCATTTGTCGTATTTGTTGCATAATGTCATTTATATTTTTCATTTACTCATATATATTATTTATATATGTAAAATGGTTGTAATAATTATGTACTGTATATGTTCAAATCAATTAGGTAAGTACCAAGTTAAAGATATGAATGTATATATCCGGCCTCTTATTGACGAGCTACTAAAGCTATGGAATGGAATCACTATGTATGATGTCTCTAGACCAATAGGAGGAAATTCAATTCCATGCAATGCTTGTGTGGACAATTCATGATGCTCCAGGGATAACACATTTGTGTGGTATGTAATTATAACGTGTAATTTAACAATATTTAATTTTATGAAGTTGATATATTAATCATGCATGTTTTTTAAATAATCCATTCATTATATATAATTATAATTGACATAGTTAAAATCCATCCCTTGCAGGTCTTCAAACAAAGGGAACATTTGCATGTCCAGTTTGTGGTCTGAAGATGAAATCTCTTCGTTCAAAAAGTTTAGGAAAGGAGGTGTTTGATGATTATAACCACTTCCTCTCTAAGAATCATAGGTATTGAACTTCCGATAAACATCTTTTCAATGGGAAAGAAGACACTGCATTAAAACCATAGAGAATGACACCTCACCTATGGAATTTTCAATATAATATAAATCATCAAGGTACAAATCAAATTGTTTATCTATCATCATATATGAAATGTTTTGAATTTTGTTTTTTTGTATTGTATTTTGACAATTTATTGTAATTTTGTAATTTCTTTAACATCTATGATTCATGATGTTTGTGATCATGAAGGCATTAATGGGCTTCCACCAGGAATGAAAATTTATCCCAAACAATTTAGTAGGTTTCCCTATTATGATCACCTACAAATTTTTCATTTGTTTGTTACAATTCATATTGGAAAGAATGTAGCTGAAACATTATTGCGAATATTGGAAGGAAGGAGTGACAAAGAAAAAATTATCAAAAATTACAATGACATTTAGGAAGCCAATCATGCAATGAAAGATGTCATCCGATTAAATAGTGATGGAGACCAGATTAATATAAGCTCACTTCCATGGTTACTGACAGAGAAACAAAACAGTGTTGTAAAATAAGTCATACAAAAAATTAAATTTCCCATAGGACTTTGTTCAAACACAAATAATATCTTAAAAAAGAAGGGTGAATTTTGGGGGGGTAAAAACGCATCATTGAAATACCTTCATTAAGGTAATCATTCTGGTATATATATTTTGATATTTGTATACTGCATGATGTTGTTGTTTCTTGTCTACTTTTGGAAAAATTAATGAAACGTTTTTGTTGTTATAGTATGTTCTACCTCTATCTCTCCCAGACAACTTCGACGACAATGTCAAACAAGTTATAGATGATCTTGGAAAATACATGAGGTAAGTAGTGATTCTTTGCATGCATAAAGTGGTTGTTTAATTTATTGTAGAACTTATATTTGACATTTGTAGTTTTACTAATTGTTATCTTCTATATTGTTTATTTTCATTAAATCTCATGATTTGTTTGCATCACTTATAGATGGTTGTCATCTAAATAAATACATAAATAATATATAAAGTATTGGAGGAGAGAAGTTCCTCGTATAATGTGTGAAATGCAGAAGTATTTACCTTCAACATTTTTCAATGCACAAGAACACTACCTCATACACCAAGTTGAGGAGATTGAATTGTGTGGACCTGTACACACAAGGTCAATGTGGATGGTTGAGAGGAACTTGAAAGTTTTTAAGGGTTTGGTAAGACAAAGAGCACGTCCTGATGGTTCTATGGTGGATGGATATATGTCATACCAAACCATGGAGGTCCATGGTGTACATTATTGAATATCTTCCTAATTTAGCATTTAAGATTGGTTAAGATCGACACATTTGTGATCCAAACTCCACTAACAATTTCAATCGAGAGTACTTGATGGGGAAAGGTGGATCGAGGAAGGTGAGAGGTAATTATTAGATGGTGGATAGTAATTATAGTACATTTGATTGTTGGTTTTTAAGTATATATTATACTTATTGAATTTTTAATCATCAATATGCATAAATTTTAAAGGTATATCGTGTTAATTAATTATAAATTTGTTAAATATTGTAAGTTTTTTTTCATACAGATGGTCGAGAGTGGGATGCACTACATTTATTCGATGCAAACAATCTTGATTGGATGAATGTATGGATTAAACGATGTAAACAATTTGGTCATGGATCATCATGGGAAGGTGTGGCTTCATTGCTTAAATCAACCCATAGAAATGGAGATACCAATCTTACATAAAGGGAAATCAATTTGGAATATGGTTTAAAAGATAAACAGGAAAGCATATTAATCAGTCATATATACTTTTTAATTATATTTAATTATATTGATGTAAAATTTGAATTTTTTTATTTGTTTCATACTTTCCTAGCATAAATATGTGAACAAACATCAATTGACGATGCAATTTTTACATGTTTGTCATATTGTAGGTAAAAAACCATAAGTCTATGTGGTGCAACGGTCGTAAATTTTGCAACAAAAAGATGGATGACATGAAAACAACATCCGATTGTGGGATAACTGCAGTATTTAAGGTGACTAATGTTTCCTCTAGACGTGACAGACATCTAGAAATATCAGAAACTTGATACTATGGGTATTTGGAAGATATTATTGATTGTGACTTTAAATCCTTCAAATTATTTTTGTTTTTGTTCAAATGGTACATTCCACTATTGAATCAACGCGATCCCAATAGAACTATTATTGATCATGCTAATGGATTTACCATGGTCCATACAAGGTCACTTGAGGGAGGAACACAGCCTTATGTTCTTCCAATCCAATGTGAACATGTATTTTACTCATAGGTTGTATGTAAAGGGGGTTGGTCATTTATTATTAGACATGATCCAAGAGGAAGGTCGGTAAAGTATAGTGTAGAGGAATATCAAGAGGGTATTGAACAAGAAGATGATGTAGAGGATAAACATGACTTAGATGATCATGTTCCAGAGGAAGATGTTGAAGAATTAGTTGAAACAAATCATGATGTAGGAGACAATGTTCATGAAGATGATATTGTCTACGATGACGTTATTGAAATTGACATCGGTGATGATGACGACATGGACAATCCTTACAATGTTGAATACAGATCAGATGATATAGATGATCATGTGGACTTGGATGAAGAGGATGATCAATTACATTTCATTTTATGAGGTATGCCTTAATATATATATTCTCTCTCTCTATATATATATATTGATTTAATATTGATAGAATTATTGACTTCATGTACTGGTATATTGTATAAATTAATTTTTTTAAACTTTTATGCCACTCATTGTCTATTATGTTGACATATATTGTAGGAGACATTGTTTCTTAATTATGACAAAAAACCATTCATTTATTTTCTACTACATAGATTTTTTCGGGTTACGGGGAATTGAGAGTGATATGAGGGGAGGGTAGGGATATGATGTTCCACCTTCACGTGGTTAGCCCTGTTCAGTAGATAATATTACAATATTATTAAAACAAAGAGAATATTGGTATGGGAGTGTTTCCAGACTCAAAAATGACTCACATAAACAATTTGAAAAAGTGTTCCTACTGATCATGTACTTGACCCCGCTTATAAGTGACATGTCAATGGGGCCAACATTGAATTTTTTTCACTTTTTGTTTATGTGAATTGAAATTAAACATGGTTATACTAAACACATGCATTGATGATATGGGAGGGTTTCTAGACTCAAACATGACTCACACAAACAATTTGACAAGGAACGCTTGCTAATATGGTAGTTGATCCTGCTTAATTATAAGTGACATGTGAATGGGGCCAACATTGAAATTTTTTTCACTTTGTGCTTTTGTGGATTGAAATTAAACACGGTTAGAATAGACACATGCATTGACGATATGGGAAGGTTTCCATCCACAAACATGAATTGTACAAATAATTTGACAAGGAGAGATTTCTAATCATGTACTTGACCCCGCATAATTATAAGTGACTGCTTGTGAATGAGACCAATGTTGAAATTTGACATGGTTAGAGTAGAAACACGCATTGATGGTATGGGATGGTTTCTATCATTAAACATGACTTTCACAAAAAAATTTACAAGGCATGCCTATTGATCATGTACTTGGCCCCGCTTAATTATAAGTGACATGTGAATGGGGCCAACGTTAAAAATTTTCACTTTGCGCTTATATGGACTGAAATTTGACATGGTTAGACTAGACACATGCATTGACAATATGGGAGGGTTTCTAGACTCAAACATGAATCACACGAATAATTTCACAAGGCACACCTAATGATCATGTACTTGACCTCTCTTTATTATAAGTGACATGTGAATGGGGCCAACATTGAAATTTTTGCACTTTGTGCTTGTATGGATTGAAATTTGGCATGCTTAGACTAGATGCATGCATTGATGGCATGGGAGGGTTTCTAGACTTGAACATGAATCGCACAAAAAAATTGACAAGGTGCACCTACTGATCATGTACTTAACCCATCATAATTATAAGTGACATGTGAATGGGGCCAACGTTGAAATTTTTTCACTTTGTGCTTGTATGGACTGAAATTTGACATAGTTAGACTAGACATATGCATTGATGGTATGGGATGGTTTCCAGAATCAAACATGACTCGCACAAACAATTTGACAAGGCACGCTTACTAATCATGTACTTGACCCCACTTAATTATAAGTGACATGTGAATGGGGCCAACATTGAAATTTTTTCACTTTGTTCTTGTGTGGATTGAAATTGAAGATGGTTAGACTAGACACATGCATTGATGATATGGGAGGGTTTCCAGACTCGAAAATGACTCCCACAAACAATTTGACAAGGTGCAGTTACGGATCATGTACTTGACCCCGCTTAATTATAAGTGACATGTCCAAACTTAAATGTTCCTACATTCTTATGTATCTTTGAGAATTACTAAGGGAAACACACTACCCAGTCAACATATTTACTAATTGAACCATTATACATATTAAATGAAAACTTTATTTCAAATTTCATAAATCATTTTTCTTACTAGAATTCAAAACGATGCTTATTAAGGTCGTGACATTGTCAAATTTATCTAAGACAAGGCGTGATTTAAAGTGAAAATTAATGCACAAATGACATGTGTAGTACATTAAATAATCCAATTCATGTTGACCTTAACAAAAAAAATCATCAAATATAATTAAAATTTCATACAATTCAAATGATGATGGGAGGGTCTAATTTTGAAATCAAGTTTGATTTCCAAATTATGGTAGGACCCATCAAAAAGAGTTGATGGGAGAGCATGATTTTTGAAGTCGAGCCCAATTTTTTGAAAAAAAAGAAAGGGAAGATAAGTTTGGGTATAAGAGGACATTAAATTTGAAAAGAAATAGTTGTTTAAGTGAAAAATAGAAGATACATTACTCAATAACCATGCATGATTTTGAAATCATGCAAAGACAATGTGAACAAAATGAAAAAGGGGGACCAACTTCACAATCTAGCCCAATTTAGGAAGTAGGGAGAGAAAGCTAGAATAAGAAAGTGAAGAAAATATAATTGAGATATTTTGAACAAAAGAAACTTCAATGAAAAGAAAAGGAGACCAAACTAAATCTAAAATTAAAAAAATGAGGAAAGGGTACCAATTTGGGAAATCAAAGAAAAAATTGAAAATTAAGCTCATCTAGCTTACTCATTTCAAAAGAGTTGAATGAAACTAGGTTGCAAGGGGGACCCAAGTTTTACTCAAATATTAGGTGAGTGTTTTAGGGAACAACATGGTGATGCCCGATGTTTAGGGCCTAAAGTCAATGAGTGAAACTAGGTGCTCTTAACTAAAACCCAATTAGGGAGGATAGATATACACACTTGAATATAAGGCCACAAATCAAACAACAGTACAATATCCATAATCCCACTATCTAATTGACTAGTGGAGATGCCTCTAGCACCCAAAACACCTCCCTATATGGTTCCAATGTGAACAATAACTCTACATATCTGGCCACGACAATGTAACACCTCTAGGAGTGGAGGTCTACTTCAAACAACAAAAGAATATAGGGAACATACCTCCCAAATGATTGAATGATTCTAACCTCATCAACCCACCTAGACATAACTGTTGGACAATGTAAAAATTATAACAAACTATCAACAATCATAGGAAGCCAACCTACTCTTTCCCAAGAACTCATAGGGTCTCAAAAGAGAAAAAACCTAGCTTTCCCCTCTTTCTCAATAAAAGTTACATCACCTTACCTCTCAAAAGCCTATAAAAGAAATGTTTCTTCCCTTATATATCTAATCTCTTACAAGAGTTAAGTAGATTTCATAAATATGTTTATGTTGAAATTACAGTTAAGGTAGTATAAAATATTTCACATGAAAATCGGTCACCAAATATAACTCTGCCACCTCTAACTAAAGAATCTGAATTCACTTTAGAAGCATAACATTAATGTAAAACATATTTAATCACATTTAGTACMTCATAAGGTACCTAAGGTCACCTAGGATTATGTCATACATAATTCATTTAATTTCTTCCCAAGATGGTGCTTTCCACAATGTTTTTTATATTGAATATTTTGACTTGTTCCACGCAAATGTTGGTTGCTAAAATTTAGTCACAATTTTTTGTTTGAATTCATCCAGCGTCATACCTACTCCACCATTTGGACAATGTAAAAAATCCATTTATAATTAAATATCCCTACCCCATACAGTTATTTGAAAATATACCAATTTATTATTTGGATTATTACCCTTAACATTCTAGATGGTTTCAAAAGAAACCAATGTTGCTCTTAATATTCATCACCCTTCCTAGAGAACTCAAGTAACCTCAAAGGAGACCCTCCTTGCATTGTCGTCATAATACCAAAACAAAATACTACTAAAATAAACCTTATAGGCCTTGTTTGTGCTACTACACCTTTAATATGAAACTAGAATATATTACCACTTCCCTAATTGACTATTGGTTGTGTGATCCTTATACAACTATGTTGACTACCGCCTCATCCTAAATTGGAATAATTTATATCTGAAATAAAAATAGAATGAAAACATTTATGGATGTACCCAATATTTCAAGAAGGCCTAAAGTGTGGCCAGGGATAGGAAGAATCTACTAACGATAGGAAGTGCCACCTTTGTTTGGGGGATTTCATCTCCTTCAAAAAGGATAAAGATGTTTATGAGCACACCCTATGTTTTTCCATTACCTTTTATTCCTCCATTCTCTAGTTATTCAAAACTAGGTTGGAGTGCAACTTCTTTAGAAGATAGATTTACTCCACTAGTTTGTACTTTGACATATATTTGCAACCCTTTATATATATGACCCTCCAAAGTTTTGAATGTGTTTTCAAAACCAATTCATCTTACTGGAATTACTTCTAGTACCATTCCTCTTTTCTCCAACCATTGGTTGTCCAAACCTCACTTTCACTTCAACCTTTCCAACTCTCACAACTATGATCCGATAATTCTTTGCTAATATACTTATGTACCATTCACTTATCCTTATTATGGCACTCGTCTAATTCATCCAACACTAATATATAATATTATTTCTTCTCAAATATATATCATCACTTGTATTACTCTCTACTCCCTTGATAGCACTAAATATTTTGACCCTTCTGCATTACCTTCACCCTTCCAACCACCTCCCCAATGTAGACTATTTAGTTAACCATCCTCATTGGTTATAAGGGTGGAATTCATTCTTCTACAAGTAGTATTTGATCCAGATATGGATTCTCATTGGCTTTTGAGTTTTTAGAATGGTCCTCAAATGCACATAAAATTATCATCTAGAGTCTTCTTTGAGTGAAATTTCTTTATTTTCTTAGTAAAATTTTCGTTTCATATGCAATGGTGTGTTCTATTTATGAAATTTTAATTTTATTTAGTTAGTTGTTTTAAAGTTTTTTCAGAATCCACGGTGACATCCCCGGCCACCAACAGGCCGGGAAACGCCACTTCATGGATGTCTCTCTTAGCTCTCATACCAATTTGTGACATCCCCGACCACAAACAAGATGTGAAACACCACTTCCTGGATGTCTCTCTTAGCTCTGATACCAATTTGTGACATTCCCAGCCACCAACAGGTCGTCCATGCCACCAAATACATTTACGTAATATTTACATATAATACTTAACAAGAATAAATAGAGATAACAAATGATATTCATATATATTCCTATACATGTCTATCTAATGTAATTTAAACAGTTATAAAATTATGTTCATACACTTATTCATGAAGAAACAACATTAAAACATATAGGCATTATACACCAACAATTCTAACAACATATTATGCTAATACACATATTAATGTGGAAATAACAATAAGCCTACACATACAACATATACAAGCATTACTAATCAATTATAGCACATGTACAAATACACAAAATGTAAATGAACATAAAAGTGGTACTTATCTTTTAATATATGACCACCAACTGCGTGCATAACTTGCACCAAACTTCCATCCTTAGACCACGTTGCTCATCTCTCTCAACAATGGGTCACCCCTGAGCTAGGACTAAACTCCACTGGGAAAGGGAATTCCTAGGCTTGGCAATGATGATAGGAAGGTCGCACAGATAAACAGGAAGGATATTCTCCCAAGATCCAACTCACACTAACATCCTACAACCTCTCATTCCCCACATTCCTATCCCACCCCAAGAAGTGTGCCCCTTCTCTTCTCAATAGTCCTTCGGCTACCCCACTTCCCTTCCAGGGCTTCAACAACAGGTCAGACATGAATTCTCAGAGCACTATAGCTACAATTGGGCTCCTTCTAGGAAATCACTTCCCCAACAACATCTCTCACCTAGAGAGGATTTCTTACATGCTTGACAACCTACTTCTTCAATCCACGGGCCTAACAACCCACCTCTTCAAACCAAAGAACTGACAACCTGCTTGTTCAGTCCAATTCCTAAGTCAAATCAAGTAAGGAAAATGGAAAAAACAAATCTCGGTTTAGAAAAGATGATGGAAGCATGACACACTCAGTCGAGGAACTGCGTGGGCTGTAACAACCAACTGTTAAGACATAACACGGGCTCAGGAAAAGTGCATGTGGGTTGTACTTCACAAGAAAGGTACACGATAATTCACAGTGCCTACAGGTTCCAGAGGTGCATGATATATGCATAGGTCGATGATGAATCAATGGATCAGTGTGTGAATCAATTGGTATCGCAAACTTACGAGAATCGTGAGGGTTTCCATAATGGTAAGGGAATGCGAGAACGAGAAGTGAACCCCCAACGAGTTGGCTTTCCTAGCTATAAACTGCATGCACCCAGGTTGAAACATATCCTCCTCAAGCTGCATGAGATCCACTTAGCATGCATTCCCTTTCTCAAGAACTTAGGACAACACCGGTTATGTCAACCTTAGCCTTTAGGGAATAATAATAAAATATTATTCTTTTAGTGGTAAGATCTCTAGCTTAGCCCCTATTACTAGACACTTAGCCCGTTCCCTTACCCTACCTACTAGTGTTTAGTCCCCCATAACACATTCTTCGTGGTCAGTCTACACACATCGATGTAATTTTATTAATGATATGAGTGTTTACATATACAAAAATAGGCTCATCGGCCTTAAGCTTCTAGGTTTTCCTTCCTAATAAGCATATCAGTCTTCCCTCTTATAAACACTTGGCTTACCAGCTTATAAACAAAATTAAAATTCAGCAGGGGATCGACCTTGGGGTGTTACAATCCCCTTCCCTTATTTTTTCACTGTCCTCAGTGCTACTTATTTACACAACAACAGAAATGTTTCCAAAATCTTCAAAAAGATGTGGGTACTCTACCCACATAGCATATTCATGCTCCCATGTTGTGTCCTCGGGAATGTACCAGGTCCACTATACTTTTACAAGCCCTATGGATCGATTCCAGAGCTTCTTGATTTTCCAGTTCAATATGCACACTGGATGCACCTGAAAAGTGCTTTCTTTCTCCACCTGAATCACATTACAATCAAAAACATGATTAACATCAGGTATATATTTATTAAGAAATAAGACATGAAATACATTATGCATAGACATAGATGCACGCAATGGAGGCATATATGCCACTAGACCAATCCTCTCTAGGATTTCAAACATCCCACAATATCCGGCTGCCAATTTTGAACAATTTCCCAACTTTAGGGAGCTTATGTTGACCTTCACTTTCAAGAATACATGATCACCCACTTTAAACTCCCTATGGGTTCTTCCTTTATCTGCATATCTTTTCTTCCTATCTTCGAAAACCTTCAAATTCTATTTAATCTTCAACATTTTCTCTTCCATTTCCATGAGAAACTCTAGGCCAACCACTTACCTATTAGTTGGGTTCTCCCAACATACTGGGGTGTTTCACTTTATTCCATAAAGTGCTTCAAACAGGCTCATCTTCAGTGATTCTTAATACCCATTGTTGTAGGAAAATTCTACCAAGTATAGATAATCTTCCCATTTAGGTGGTTTTTCCATCACATACATCCTTAGCATATCGTCTATCACTTGGTTCACCCTTTCTATTTTCCCATCAGACTTAGGATGATAGGATGTGATGAAGTTTAGATTTGTTTTGAACCCTTTGAATAACCCCTTCCAAAACTTTGAGGTAAACTTTGGGTCTTTGTCAGACACAATCGTCTTGAAAGAGTGATACTTCCCTCATTTAAATATCAACAACATTGGTTTCCTTATGAGTGACCTTCATAGGAATGAAATGGGCAACTTTAGTAAGCTTGTCCACCACCACCATGCTTGCATCATGTTGCTTGCTTGTTCTGGGAAATCCTATGATGAAATCCATTGTTACAACTTCTCATTTCCACTTAGGAATGGGTAATGGTTGTAGAAGGGTGTGTATTCTCATCCTTTACCTTTTGACACTCCAAGCATTTAGCTATGTATTCAACAATTTCCTTCTTCATGCCTGGCCAATAATATTGGCTCTTGACCGCTGAAACTATTTT
>SNQJ01S0116047.1:5222-22792 GCA_010110895.2 Picea sitchensis | reverse complement strand
GTAACATTTTTATCTTTAATGTGCAGCACCTGCACAATCTGATCCCACCACATGGATGCCTTTCCTTTGAGTTGATATATGGTAATTCTCCCCTCTGCATGAGAATAATAATTATGCAACTGAAAATACTTTCTCATGCCCAACAACCATGTTTCTTCATGTTCATCCTTCTTGTGCTCACCATCAAATGTAGGAGGTTTAATTTTTTTCATTTCCTATTGTATCTCATCCACCCCAGACCTTTTATGCTTCCTGACATAGGATGGACTTGATCTGTTGTGTTCTCTCTTATTGGAATGCCTCGGGGAGTGTTGGTGATGTCTTCTAAAAATTCATGTTCTTCTTTTCTCATCATGAGACCCGTGACTTCGTGATTTTATTCAGCCACTCTACTTATGCAATTTATTTTCTATTATTTCTATGCTCTTCATTAACTTCATGTTGAAGTCTTATTGTTTCTCCTTGGATTTCTTAATCCTTTCATTATCACCATGGTCAATTTGGACGTCTTTTTTCAAGTTTATGATGATTTTCATCATGCTCACTTCTTTATCTTTCTCTTCTCCATGCCTATTGGAGTTTGTTCCTTCAACTCCCAAATGGACATCCATTTCTCTAGATTTATTATCCAAACTGTAAGCATCATGCACCTCCTTCATTTCTCTACATCGTAGAACAATTCGGTTTGGTTATGTCAATTGTTAACTATGAAAAATGTGCAGTCAACCAAATTTTGTTAGGCTAATAGGATTAATAATTTTCCATAATAACATAAGCCAAATTGGTTCAAAAAAATAATATCCAAATACATTTTCAATGGCCTTTTTCGATCAAGAACCTCTCAAGATTCTATCTCTAATCCCAACTCTGTTCTGCAATAAATTTCAGGCACTAGCACCTTTTCTTCAGCCCTTGGTTCACATGTGACCATGGTTGTGACCCACTGCTAATGATTTGGGTGCTTATCTAAATCATTAAAACTTGAGAGCTCTGGAGGTTAATAGGTTTTCCCTTTTCCACACCTTACAGACATCAAAGAACAACGAACTGACAAACACATGAAGAAAAATGAATCTACAGTCCACATTCCTTGCTCAGATCTACGGTGGATCGGAGCTTCGGGGAATTTGGTTTTGGTGATTCCAAAAGAAATTCCCAACAATATCTCGGAGTGTTGAATTGGAGAACTCATGAAGTAGGGTGGATCAACGATCCATGACTTCCTAGCTTCCAACGACTGATACTCACTATGGAACTCTAGGAATTTGGAGCTTCGGGACTTCCAAGGATTTCTTCCTCCCATTCCATCCTGAACCATTTATTCCATAGTGTCAAGTCTTCATACTTCACGATCTCGCGCCACATGTGCACTATGACCATCAGGGGCCCCACCATCCATGCTCGAGAGGAGGGCCACAAGGTGAAATTTTAGAAGCGTACACGTGGTCCAATCAAATAGGTGGCACGTGTCACGTTCTAACTGTAATTTAAATCTTCCAAAGGTCCTTAACTCACTGACACATGGCATACATTGTCCCTGTCATTTCAAGTGATGTTAGCAAGCCACGTCACTTTGAAACTTCGGCCTCGATGGTGTTTACACTTGTACACTCCAATTCTTCCGAAACTTTGAACTCCTGAACTTCCTTTCCTTCTGAGATCGACTTAGTATAGTTATSAACCTCTAAGGTGGTAGCACGTGGCATGTCTAGGAAGGTCCACTTCACTACTRGAAACTTCATCCTACCATGACACTTCTTCTCTTTCTCTTTGAGACTTCAGACTTCAGCAGTTTGTGCATCATCCCACTCCAATTCTCCCAAACGTCCAACTCCTAAATCAAGTTGATCCGTCCTTGATCAAATCCAACGAATGAACACTCCTCCTCCATAGCTATAGTGTAGATTCTCCTCGAGACTTAGGAACTCCAGGCTTTGTCCCCTCTTGCTCTTATAACCCATAAATTTCACCGAAGTTTTGAAGTCTGAATGACTTGGAGGTTAACCTTCATTCACTTTTCTTTAGATCTGACGGTTGTGAAGGATCCTCCTTCTCCCGAACATATCCTACGGCCCAATCACCATGGATGTTTTGGCTTCTTTCTCTGTGGCCATTTATTAAACCATTATACATCTTGTAGTTCCAAACACCATCCAAGTGTTCTCTCAACACTCTTATGGAACTCTATACATCAAAATTCTCTGGATCTTTTTCTCTAAATTCCTGATTCATTGCCCATCCAGGTTCCATGTAGAAAACATAGGCTCTGAACTCAAATTTTTTTCCATTTTGACAACAATTCTTTTCTGAAACTTTTTCTTCAACTTCCACTAACATGGCCCATCCAGGATCAATGTTGAAACCATGGCTCTGATACCAATTTGTGACATCCTTGACCACCAACAAGTCGGGAAACGCCACTTCTTGGACGTCTCTCTTAGCTTTGATACCAAATTGTGACATCCCTGACCACCAATAGGCTGGGAAACACCACTTCCTAGACATATCTGTTAGCTCTGATACCAATTTGTGACATCCCCGACCACCAACAGGTTGAACATGCCACTGAATAACTTTTCGTAATATTTACATGTAATACTTAATAGGAATAAATAGAGATAACAGGTGATATTTATATACATTCCTATACATGTCTATCTAATTCAATTTAAACAATTATAACATTATGTTCATACACTTATTCATGTAGAAACAACATTAAAACATACATGCATTATACACCAAAAATTCTAACAACATATTCTTCTAATACACAGATTAATGCGGAAATAACAGTAATCCTACACATAGAACATATACATGCATTACTCATCAATTATAACACATGTACAAATAAAAAACATGTAAATGAACATAAAAGTGGTACTTATCTTTTAATAGATGACTACCAACTACGTGTAGACCTTCCATGAACCTGCTAGCCTTAGACCATGTTACCTATCTCACTCCGGAGTGGCTCACCCCTGTGCTAGGACTAAAATCCATCGGGCAAGGGAGTTCCTAGGCTTGGCAAGGACAATAGGAAAGTCGCATAGATCAATAGGAAGGATTTTCTCCCAGGAGCCAGCTCACACTAACATCCTATAGCCTCTCATTCCCCACTTGCCTATCCCACCCCAGAAAGTGTGTCCCTTCTCTGCTCAACAGTCCTTTGGCTGCCCCACTTCCCTTCCAGGGCTTCAACAACAGGCCGAAAAAGAATTCTCAGAGCATTATAGCTGCAGTTCAGCTCCCTCTGGAAAAACACTTCCCGAACAACCTCTCTCACCTGGAGAGAGTTGCTTACAGGTGTGACAACCTTCTTCCTCAATCCATGGGCCTAACAACCTACCTCTTGAAACCACAGGCCATACAACCTGCTTCTTCAATCCAACTCCTAATTGAAATCAAGTAAGGGCGATGGAAACAACAATGCTCGGCTTAGAATAGATGATGGCGGGAAGCCACACTCAGTCAGGTAACTATGTGGGCTATAACATTCAATTGTTAAGACACAACACGGACTCAGGAAAAGTACATGTGCAGTGTACTTCACAAGAAAGGTATGGGATAGTTCACAGTGCCTGCAAGTTCTAGAGGTGCGTGATAGATGCATAGGTCGACGATGAAGCAATGGCTCTGTGCGTAAATCAATGGGTATCGTAGACTTGTGAGAATCATGAGGGTCACTAGAATGGTGAGGGAACGGGAGACCAGCGAAGGAACGCGAGAGAAAGAAGCGAACCCCCAACGAGATGGCTTTCCCAGCTTTAAATTTCATGCACCCAGGTTGACACATGTCTTCCTGAAGATGTATGAGCTCCACTTAGCACTCATTCCTTTCTTAGGAACTTAGGACAACACCGGTTATGTCAACCTTATCCTTCAGGGAATAATAATAAAATATTTTTCTTTTAGAGGTAAGCCATCAAGGTTAGCCCCTATTATTAGACACTTAGCCCCTTCCCTTACCCTACCTAGTGGATTTTATTCCTCCATAACACTTTCTTCATGGTCGTTCTACATGAAACAATGCAATTTTATTAATGATACGAGTGCTTACATATATAAAAATAGGCTCACTGGCCTTAATCATCTAGTCTCTCCGACCTAATAAACATAAAAATCTTCCATCTTATAAACACTCGGCTCACCATCCTATAAACACAATTACAATTCAACAGGTGCTCGGCCTTGGGGTGTTACATCCACCATCTAATATTCATTTCTTAAAATTCCAAGAGGCATAATTTTTGAATTTGAACAACTTTTTTGGGTCACACCAATCTTTTTCAAATTGCATAATTTTTAAATTAGTTTCTATCTATACTATCAACTTTTGTTTGTAAATTCATTTTACTTACCCATTGTAATATGTCCTTTAGTTCAAGTGAGATCCTACTTACAAATACCAATTGTTTCTCTTATAAATATCACATGGACGATTTATTGAGAAGTAAGGGAAATTAATAATCACCATAGGAACAAACGTTACCCACAAGATTCATTGAAGAGATTTATATTCGACAACATAAAATAATCAACCAATGAACTCATTGATAAGTTAGTCAATAATTATTTGTGGTTTCACTTTCAAGGGCTTGATGCTCCATATGCAGCTTGGAAAAAAATGGAACATTTGTTTTGTAAAAGAAATTGCATTTGATCCCACCAACTCAAAAATCATCTCATTGAATCTCATTGATGTCACTTGCATTGAATATTTCTCTGAAATTTTAAGATCCTTCAACTCTTGCATCTAGATTATAGCATTAAGAAAGAAGGAAATTAGTTGATTATTTTATTCTTTCTAAACATTGAAATTTCTACTCTAATTTTCTATTCACTTTTCACTCAAGAATATTTTCTTAGTCAAGGTACTTCTTATACAGTGCCTTACTATGAAACATTATACGATCTCTATTTCAAGAGAAACATAAGATATTTCATATTGGAATTATCTACTCCATGGATACCATTAAGAAATCCTTCATGACACAATAGAATAAATGCCACAATCATACCAAGAAGTAATATCACCACAACAACAAACTGAGAAATGACCCAAAACCCTATTGTCCTTATCCTACTCAAAGAGTTGATAAATGAGATAATTCAAAAGGAAAGAACACAGAGACACATTTCAATTTTTATCGGTGAGATGGTCATATAGAGTCAAAATGTTTTCATAAGATTGAATCGCCAAAAAAAGGTCATGAAAAAAGAAACATCTAGTTGGATCTTTCTCCTTCTAATCCTTCTTATAAATAACATGCCCTTTCTACCTCTACCTTTTATTTCAATGCAAAATATTTTTTTTCTTCAAATAAGTGGATTATAGATTATGGGACATATTGGAATATGGCTAATGATAAATCTCGTGCATGCCTGGCCAACAAAATTTGGGGTTTCTAGTGCACTAAGAGGCATGGAAGGGAGATCGTGCATGCCAAGCAAATGAATTTTGAGGTTTTCTTCTCGCTAGGGAGTGAGGGAGCGACGAGGCCAAGTCACCAAGGAAATTACCTCATAAGGTTTCCTTCATTCTAGGTGGTGAGGGAGGGTTCTGGCGCGACCCAACACAAGTAATTTTTGGGCTTCCAATGCTCTCGAAGGCAAGAGAGGGCGCAGGAGTGGGCCAACTGAAGTAAATTTTGGGTTTCTAGCATGCTTGAAGGCAAGAGAGGGCACAGGCATGGGCCAACCCAAGGAAATTTGGGGTTCCTAACACTCTCTAAGACAAGAGAGGGCACATGCATGGGATAACCCAAGGAAATTTGGGGTTTCCATCATGCTCAAAGGCAAGAGGGGTGCCGGCGTGGGCCAACCCAAGGAAATTTGGGGTTTCTAGTGCACTAAGAAGCATAATTATATAAATATAATATAATATAATATATATTATAATATATTTTTCAAGGTGGCTCATATGAAGACTACATCCACGGTAGAAATGGCCAATATACAATAAAGTCGACTCACAAGGAGAAAATTTCATTAAAGCATGGTTTGAACCCCAAACATGGAAAATACAAACAAACCATCCAAACATATTATAATATAAATTTATATATTATTTTTAATATAATATTTATTATAATATATATATATATATAATATAAATAATATAATATATAAATTATATAAATTATATATATATATATATATAATATACATAAAACATAAATATAAATTATAAATATAATATAAAAATAAAACATATAAAAAAAATTCATTAAAACTTAGACACGACTCATTGTTATAACATTGAAACTCGCCATCAAGCATGAAGAGAGGAGAGATTGGCCTGTTCCAAATTGTGTACAGGAGAGACCCTGCAGGAGGAGAAGACTTAGTACCAAGGTAGAATATAAATTCGGTGAGGGACAGTTTACTATCGTGCAAAGAGAGAGTCGACAAGGAGATAGCTCTAGGCGCAAGAGCTAGGGCACGTCAGTGGAATGGAGCTAAACAAATAGGGGTAAGATTTCCTATCTTGCACAAAAAAGCATGGGTAAGGATATTTTTTAGAATCAATCTTTTTGTTTATTGAGAGTCACTGCAATTAGTGAGGTTCCAACCCTTTCCTAGAGTTCATCCTGTTCATTTCTATGAATGAACTATTAATGATTAATAAATCTTGTACAATCATATAACTTTAAGGATTGGAATTGTTCATAATATTGGTTTAAGACCTTCTACATTGAGTCGTAAATGCCACATTATATCCTCATCAACCTCAATGTTCCCTTAGAATCCTTGGTCTACCTCATTTCTTTGGGAGTTTCCAAACATGTCCTAGGGAGTCATATAACAATGCTACATGCACCTCTAATATGGATAACATTTCACTTCCCAATTCTCTAGTATGAGTAAATCCTGATGCGGGTCCCTCTTTCAATCCAAATCTCATTCCTTCTCAGGATTTACCATTCATTGCTATCCTTAACCTTCCACATTTATCCCCTTACAAATGACCCTATCATGCATGATCCAATTTGGTTAGATATACCTACTAAGTTACCATTAGACATACCTAAATTGGAGGTAGAGATGGAGAGGACCACTTTGTGGTGTTCCTCTAACAACATTATCGATGATTCAGTTAGGATTAGTATTTTCCAACGTATCCTCATGGGAGTGAAAAGAAAGTGATACCTTGATATTACCACCAACACATATCCTAGTTCAGTCTATAACTAATGTATTTTTGACATTTTTTCAATTACTTGATTGAGATTTTGTAAAATTGAGCTAAGTGATAAACTCTTAAATGGATTGACTTTTGAAGTCTCTGCTTCTCACCATTTCTAAATAAGTGGAAACTACACTTACCCAAACATAAAAAATAATTTATCCTTTATGTCCAATAATTTGATCTCATTTACTCCCAATCACAATGTCCATACAAAACCTTTCTTGATGCCCCTAGATATTCTTCAAATGAACCTTCTTCAACCATAGGATAATCACATGCCATATGGGATCAATGTAATCACAATCATTAAGCTTAGTGACAATTCGATTTGGAAACATTTCTTTGTCTAGTATGCATTTTCTTTATAGGGGTCATTATGGAGGGAAAACAACTCTTATGTAGGATCAAATAGTTTTTATAGTGGCCTAATCACTTAATATGAGGGTCCAAACACTTATTATGGTAGTCCACCACCTCATAACCCATATTCTCCCTACAATCAAGGTTCTCCACATGTATCTACCACACACCAATGGTAATTTTTGTGTCTTGATCATCTTTCCACCGTTACAAATAAACTTGTCCCACCCTCCTAATTCCTAGCTTGGTCAACTATTGGAACACCATAATGCACAAGACTGACCAAATAGAAAACAATTAAGCCAAGGAAAGAAGAATAAGGGGAATAAAAACAATCATAAAAACAACAATAAAAACCAAGGGTGAGGGTTAAATATACCAAATTGTCATAACAACACCATGGGAAACAAAAAATCCAATCAATATCAACACAATTACAAACAACCTAGGCAAGGAAATTCCAACCAACTTCATACTTCTCACCCTTGTACCATTTATGAGATCCATTGTAAATACACTCACCAGTCCCTTGACCTCCATAACTCCAATGGTTGTGGAACAAGAGATGCAATAGGATCAACAATACCCTACAAAGGAATACTCACCAACTAAAAATTAATTATAATCCTTAACAATTGGTTGCATTGCAGAATCCAGTTCCCTAACAAAATTTAGTGATAAATGACCATGATGTTATGTCAACTTCCACTTATTCTATACCATGATGTTATGTGAACATCCACTTATTCTATATATTCACAAGAAGGTGACCCCTCTTGTCAAGGAATGTACAACACATGCAATAAAGTGAACCCTAAACATAAAATTAGGCCTATGATTCAATTAACCTAGAAAAATTCCAACAAGGAAAATGCTCACCCACAATCTAGTGGCCCTTTGCAAATTACTCAGCCACAAGTCAACTCTACTCCTCATGTGCTCAAGTTTCCTCTATGGGGGACCAAACACTCATGTTTCTCGCACTTACAAAATTGTCAAAGATCTGGCCAATTCTCTTTCAAAAATTTAAGCATTAAAGGATCTTCAAATCTACCATTCCCAATAAAGGATTTAATGTTCACTACGATTGGAGGGGTGTTGACAATAAACATCGCAACGAGGAATTTCACCCACAAAGTATTTCTAAAGCTTATTATTGAAACTATGATAATAAGATATAATACTAGTAGGTGGGATCCCTTTGTAGACTAGAGACTCAGAGATAGTCATATCACACTTTTCATGTTGTTGTTTCGATACTGCTTACAAGGTCTTATATGGTTGATGATGCAATCTTGGTTTTGTTTGCGACATAATGGCATATGGATAATGAATTTTATGTGATGATTCTGTTATTCTAAGATCTAAACTCTATGTTATGAGTGGCATATATTTACTACTGTTACATTTGATATTTTCACCATGATTCATTACCTAGTTACACCTGCACAAGACACATGTTAGTAACAACACAAAACAAAATCAATGCAAAGAGACTTATAAAAAAACTCCAAGGAAAGGAACTATACTATACTATGTTAAGAGGTTATGTGCAAATAAAATGAAAAGGAATTAGAGTTAGTCCTAAATAGCAATGGTTAGTGGCTACATGAATTAAATTTGAGTTATAATGGGCGCATTTGATTTATGGTATGGTATGGTTTTTAGCAATGGTTAATATGGATTGGGGTTGCGCAATTGGCAAGCAATATGTCGCAAGTTTTAATGTATGGAATTAATGGAATGGTTAATGGTATGGTTCTTTGTGTTGGATGTCGTGTACTACGAAATTGAATGGGGTGGAATATGGAAGCGACGTGTAGTAAATGCACGCCACTCCATACTTCTCCCATCGGGTCATCACCCTAGAATGGTTATTGTTTCATTTGGTTTTGCTGGTGGTTAAGCTCCGATATTCAAGCCTGGAAGGAACTTCTCGACCAACTCGTCCTTTTTAAAGCCATTGGTTATAGGTATGGTTGTTTTCTCCCATCCATGAATTTCACTCTGTGTATGAAACAAATGATGCCTCAGTAATGTGTTGGTTTTTTTTTCCCGAGACTCGCAACTGTGTAAATGCATGGGTCTTCTCTATGGAATGACTATGTGGTTATTCGTTTTGAAAATGAAAGAATTGGTTTGTTGAAGTTATGATTTCATTGGTTGTTTTGTGTGGTGAAAATTGTGATGGATATCTGTTGTTTTAAATAGTTATGGTCATTTTGTTGGAGGGGTTTCACTCTGTTTATCCTTGTTGGCTTCTTCCTCACAGTTATGGTAACTATGTCTGGTTGTATTCAGGTTGCTATGGGGTTGTTGTATATGTTTTCAAACTACCTTTTGGTCATTATGCATCTTCCAAAGCCATGGTCGCGGGATTATTTTTGTGTTATTGGTATCGACGAAGTTGGTTATGGGATGGCCATTATGCCAAGATATATGCTTTATGGTGGTTGGTGATACCTCGGGTCTGCATTTCCACTAGTATTGTTATAAATTGGTTTTTCCTTGAGAGAGGCCCGAGGGTTATGCCTTTGTGTGTTCTTAGTAATTGTTTACAGTACAATGAACAATTTTTGCTCCTCTGCATCGTTTCCTACCCTACCCGGTGTTGAACTGTCACACTATTACACAAGCTAAGAGTTATAAAATCCTCTGGTCCCACCATGTTTGTTTCAAAGGGTTTCTGCCTATTGTTGATATGTTTGACCTCCAATCTCTTTGTTCTTTGATGATCGAGTGAACTCTTTATTACTTTTTGTGTTCATTGTTACAGATCCCAATTTTGATAACCACAACTATTCTCACTCTTGTCAGGTATCATGTTGACTGTCATAAATTGGTTAAGTGGTTATGATAGTTTCTTTGAGTATTGTATTGTCTTTGTTTTATCGAGTTGAAGGTTGTGATTCAGGATGAGAATTGAGACATGGTCAAGGGATTATCTCTTTTGTTGTGACACTTTTCATCAATAACCTAGCTCATTTTTTTATTAAATTGGTTGATTGGGAGTAAATGGTAATGTACATCCAGAGGGTTACCTATTTTCGTTATGCATTGGTCGCTTTGTTCCCCTACAACATGGTATCAATTGTTAGTTGGAGGATGTTTCTATTTTTTATTAGTCCTGATCGGGATCATTGCAAGTTGGGGAAAATGATGATTGTGACTTCATTTTTTACTGTGTATGGATTATGGAGACATCGTGCATTTATTTATTTAACTACACCATCAAAAATGAAGCTTTGGTTTTGTATTTTGGTTTCATTGCAAGTTTTACTAGTTAATATTATCAAAAGAGTGAAATCGAGCAAGTTTTAAAAATTCAGTTCAACTTGAGAAAATACATGTGTCTATGTTTGATTTGGGAAATTGTGAATTATGGGAAGTGGTTGATATTTTATAGAAATATATGTTGGACAGAGATGAAGCAATGCGATTATGTGTTCCCTTTGATTTTATTTTAAATAAAAAAGAGAAGGAAATGAAAAGAAACAAGTATTCTCTTAACAACATTTTTGAAAGGGATAGTGATTCTGAGTATGATTATACAGAAATTGGATGTGGGACAGTGAACAAGTTTTGACACACAGTAATTGTTTAATTGGTGTTGGAATTGTTTGTATTGAATAGATAACTATTTTTATGGATTACTTAATTGGTTTTACGAGCAATATTCATTTTTTTCCCTACCATTATTTCACTTTTCGCACATTACAACTCCCCTTTCCTTCCCATATTCACTATCCACTCCCTGTTCTTAAAATTTAATTATAGTTAAGATAAATTTTGTATTATGACAGTTAAATGATCGCACAGGGATGCATTTCATTGATATATTCTTTTTTTATGATACAATTGATTGTTTGATGTTTTGTGAGTAGAAATCATGATCTATCCCCCCTCATTTTAACACTTTTCGCTCAATACAATCCCTCACATATCCCATAACCCTTATTCACCCCCTTCTCATTGACAAGTATTAAACGATTTGTATATTGGATTGGATTGCATGAGTCTGATAGGTTGTTCAGCCAAAATTTGTTTCATATTTAAAAGAGATGTCATGCATGGTTGTTGAAGGAACTATTTTCTAATCAATAATGCATACAAGAATGAGTTTTTTCAACAGAGATAGCCATGGTCGGGGTAGCAGAGGAAGAGGAAATTGGAACAAGGGCCCTAGAAGACCAAGGTTCTCTATACATTTTGATGCAGATTCGCAAGGGTTGGGATAGCTATTTCAAGATGGACTTTTTTACTGGATTGGGAAAGGAGCGGTCCAACCTAGGCTAGAAAGGTCTCCCTTATAAGCCCCTTAGGTCCCTAGTATCCCAGTTCCCCCTCATATCTCACTACAACATGAAGTCCTTGAAAATGACGGATGGTAAGAGATTGTCCACCCTACAGTCTCCCAACATTGTGGCTATCCCAAATTATCTCTACCTACTCCTCCACTTGTTAATCAAATTGTCCAAGTTGCCCCTATCCACTCACCAGTACAGTCTTCCCATGCAAGAAAAACGCTAAAAACCAAGACCCACCATGCTCCTAACAAAGGAAACACCATTGTTCCCCTCCTCTCCCTCAAATGACTATGCCAAAGGCTATTGTGCAGAGTCGAGTGGGAAGCAATCTGTGGCAAGATGATCCAATTTCTAATATTCAGTTTTTTACTTTCTGTCAGCAGTCCTTTTGTATGGTTTTCATTGGGGATATCTACGTTTGACTTTAGTCCAAAAATTCCTTAGGGGATTTTGTAAAGAGAATGATTTTTTCAATAAATTGGAATGAAATAAACGATTGATTTATGTCTCATCTATTTTGACTATTGACTTGGGGTTTTTACTTTTGTCTCTATATTTATTTCATCATCTGTTATTTTCAGAAAATTACATAAATAATGAATTTTCTAGCAAGCTTTCATTTATAAAAAAAGATTATCCTAAGCGCTTGTAATCAATACTTGTGAAAAGGGATACAAATTTAGATGGCTATAAACATAGGGTGATATTCCCATCTATCTTGATTTAGCCAAGTAAGATCTGAAAATACTTGAGTAAGATCATTTCATATCTTTTCCTCGACATTTATTTTGGCGACCATAGTGGTGAGA
Source organism: Picea sitchensis (assembly GCA_010110895.2). Taxonomy (NCBI): domain Eukaryota; kingdom Viridiplantae; phylum Streptophyta; class Pinopsida; order Pinales; family Pinaceae; genus Picea; species Picea sitchensis. The sequence continues at coordinate 10,121 of SNQJ01S0116047.1, read as the reverse complement.
TCTTCAATATCTCTCTGGTTGATTTTTATGCTTGATTATCATCGAATACATCTATTTTTTGATATTGATTCTTTTACTGTTTTATTTCTTAATGATTGTACCTATCGTAAGGAAACCCAATATTGAGCTCGGTCTTCAAGATCAGACTAGCGTTGCTTTGAATTTGTTTAACACCATTTTAGACACTGTTAATACATAGGTTGAGCTTAATCATTCATGGGAAAAAATTGAACGATACATTAGTGCCCAAGAACGTTTGGAAGCTAGATGTAGACAACCTATAAATCAACAATAAACATTTTTTTCCTTCATCTTTGACATTTTCATGTCCTAAGACCCTCTTGTTTCTAGAAGAAGAAGAGGCTTATCACGAGAAATTAATCGTATTGTTGAAATAGGAAGAAGGAATGTTGTGTTATCAACCCAACAAAGTGATATAAGGAGAATCTTGTCTAATTCATTCATATCATCTTTCTCTCCCTCACCTATCATCCACAAGATGGCATCTAGTGGTGGCTCTGGTGGCACTGGAAGTTCTTCCTCCTCTCAGTCTTCACCTTCGTCAGTGATTGGTAGCTTATATAGCCACCATGTACCTATCCATGTTGGCATGTTTACAGGAAGATTATTCTTCTCATTGATGGCAATAAAAAAAANTCCTCGACATTTATTTTGGCGACCATAGTGGTGAGATCTTCAATATCTCTCTGGTTGATTTTTATGCTTGATTATCATCGAATACATCTATTTTTTGATATTGATTCTTTTACTGTTTTATTTCTTAATGATTGTACCTATCGTAAGGAAACCCAATATTGAGCTCGGTCTTCAAGATCAGACTAGCGTTGCTTTGAATTTGTTTAACACCATTTTAGACACTGTTAATACATAGGTTGAGCTTAATCATTCATGGGAAAAAATTGAACGATACATTAGTGCCCAAGAACGTTTGGAAGCTAGATGTAGACAACCTATAAATCAACAATAAACATTTTTTTCCTTCATCTTTGACATTTTCATGTCCTAAGACCCTCTTGTTTCTAGAAGAAGAAGAGGCTTATCACGAGAAATTAATCGTATTGTTGAAATAGGAAGAAGGAATGTTGTGTTATCAACCCAACAAAGTGATATAAGGAGAATCTTGTCTAATTCATTCATATCATCTTTCTCTCCCTCACCTATCATCCACAAGATGGCATCTAGTGGTGGCTCTGGTGGCACTGGAAGTTCTTCCTCCTCTCAGTCTTCACCTTCGTCAGTGATTGGTAGCTTATATAGCCACCATGTACCTATCCATGTTGGCATGTTTACAGGAAGATTATTCTTCTCATTGATGGCAATAAAAAAAACGATGATGGCATGATTACAGGCAGAGTGTGCTTTTCATTGATGGCAAGATCAAAGTGTGCATCGATGGAAAAACAGGAATAGTGTAAGCTCAGGTGAAGAAGAAAACAATATGCAAAGATCAAATCTCAGGAAAGATAGTGTTCTGAGATGTACATACAAGATCCCATACATCAAGGCTCGTAGAAGGATCAAAGGTCATGGCTCGCAGAAGGATCAAAGGTAAGCTCAGGTGAAGAAGAAAACAATTTGAAATCGAAGCTCAGAGAGGAATAATGCATAGTTGCACGCAGAGTGCAAGTGTGCACCAGGGCTGATGTTAATTCCATTACCAACGCTTAGGAGAGATAGCATTCTCAGAAACACAGACGAGACCAAAAGTCATCAGGACTCACATAACCTTTGACACTTAGAGATTTGAGAAAGCCAAAGCTCAGGAGGAGGAGAGACATTGGTCATTGGATCACCAATCATGAATACCCGATGTCCGTTAGATTAAATTCCAATGACCAGAGGAAGTGTAAAGGAGAAGTACAGATCTGATCCGTTGGATATGAGTGACAAGGACAAACAGTTGTCGGATCTAGTATAACTGTGAAGAGGACAAGGCCAAGAGCCATCGTCCAACTCCACAAAATTCAAAATCACGATGAGATCTGAACCGTTGGATCTAGAGGACACATGGGGCGAGATCATCATTTAGCTGAATCGCAAACTGAAAAATTCAAATGTGATTTTTCCTACAAATTCACGAAATGAGAAGTCCCAATAAGATCTGAATTGCTGAATCATGGAGGGTTGTGGGTCATTGATCTAGAGAATGTTTCAGAAAATTAGGATTCGGGAGTTGGAAGAGTCATGGTTGGATCACATTCAAACACCCGAAATGTGAAGTCACAATTTGAGCACAGCCATTGAATCAATTTAGAGTGGAAGGACAGGATAATTTAGCAAAGTTTCATCACAGAAAGATCGAGTCGTCGATCCAAGATCTTGATCAAAGAAACAACATTCACTTTGGATATAGAGATGCGAGGAGTTTACACTCAGGAAAGTTTGAAATTTTAAATCCCTGAAATGCAAAGTTCTGTCAGCCGTCAGATCTAGAGATCATACAATGACTGTTAGATCATGGAATACCTCGTCAGCAAGGACAGGTGACAGACTATATCAGCGAGGGCACGCGTCAGTGGATTGTCAACTCCCGAAAAAATCAAAGGAAGGATGAACGAGAGTTTGAGAATAGAAATCTTCAAAGTCTAGAGACACGAAGGAGATCTCAACCATTGATCCGAGAGGGACATGCATCGTTGGATCGTGGACTCCAGGTGAAATTCTCCAGGAGCAAATGAGAACTTGAGAATTGAAACTCCTGGAGGGACACATGTCATCTGATCGATGAGACTAAGGATCACACATGGATAAAGTAAAGAAGGCAGAAACATTGATTGAAGAGGAAAGAGGTCATCAAATCTTCCATTCCAGAAGATATCTAGTCAGCAGCAATAGGGCTTGACAATTGAAACTCCTGGAGCCCGGATCACGAAGGAAACCTCAGTCTTTGATGGAGGAAGGAGAGATTTGGTCTGTGGACTCTAGAGAATAGATATGAACAGTCTTTTCAAGAGAACCATCAAGATCATGAGACCTATGGTCGTGCTCCATTGTGGGGCTAGAACATGTTCGAGCCTTAATTTTTCATGAGTGGGCTACAATTGAAACCATGGTTTTGGAGAAAGGACACATGGAGGCTCGTAGTGAATTGAGGGGTGAAAAGAAGTTTGTTCTAAACCACCTTTGGACGCACTGACAATATCTTCATCACATGAATCTCATAGCCCAAGTTCATATCGTGAAATGGAACCAGCACTCACTAGACAAAAATCGGGAAGCACCTTTTGAATAAGCACTTGGTCACCATCAGTGGTAACGTGAAGGAAGGGGTTAGAATCCAAAGAATCCATAGTTGACTGAATTTAACTGATAAAGAAGATGAAGAGTCTCGACTGCCAAAGAATCTAAGTAATTTCAACATAACCAGCACTGATGATGAACTCATAGGCAAGAGAACTTCCAGAGAAGATGAAGAGTTCCCATGATGATCAGGAGATGACTCGACATGAAAAATGGATGTAGAACAAGAAAGTGAAGTGATTTTTCTGTGGAGCTATGCATAAGTAAGGAATATTTGTAGTGAACAACCTGTAGGGAATAACAATGATGCAGTGAAGAGCATGCAGAGGTACTGTGCATGAAGGATGCAGAAGGTGCACAAAGAGTATAAAAATGCAGAATAGAGAATAGATGATGGTGGATTTTGAGTGTGATTCATGCAGGTAGAATCATGCGGTGTGTAGGAGTTGAAGCGTAGAAGAAGCAAGGAACAAAAACACATATTTGAGAGAGAAAGATAAAGAGCATTAGACACGAGGAGAGAGACATTGATGCAGGCAGAGCATAGCAGTGTAGCAGAATAGTGATGAGACTAGTAAGCCATAGATAAATGTTGTATCACTTTGATAGAGTTGTAAAAGGAAAATATTTATATTTCGGGGTGGTTGGGAGGTGCTAGGGAGGATTGGTGTCCTCAGAGTTTCAAGTGGGTTCTTGAAAACAGGGAGTTGTAGCTTCCATATGGTTGAATCTAGAAAAACCAGGGTGGCAGGGTGGTGCAAGGGAGAACTATTGTTATCTGTTATATAGGTTGGTGCCTGTGTCACTGGAATTTGGTGCTTCCATCCAGTTGGTGCTGGAATACTTTGGGAGTTGGTGCTTCCTTATAGTGGGTGCTAGAGAAACTAGGGAGTTGGTGCTTCCTTCTAGTGGGTGCTAGAGAAAATAGAGAGTTGGTGCTCTCAACAAGTTGTAGCTTGCAAAACAGAGGTGGTAGCCTAACAATGATTTGGTGCTCATAAGAATGATAATGTACAGAAAATAAACATTAGTTATTGATCAAGAAGAAGAGTTTTTTACCCTTTATGGGTTTCCTCCGGAAATATATTTCTCTGTATATTTCATGTGTGTGATTGATGTTGAATTTTCTATTGCTTACCTCCCTGCATTATTTTGATTATCATTGAGTTCTTTGTAAAGAGTTTAAAATAAGCATAATTGTTTAAGAACGGTAACAACTTACTCCCCCCCCCTCTCTCAGTTGTCCAACAATTAGTATCAGAGCAAGTTCCCTTTATTTAAGGGTATATCCTAGAGCTTAAACATGACTAGCCATGGAGGAACTTCAACCAATAATCTCCCCCTATTCAATGGAACAAACTTTGGTTTCTAGAAAGTTAGGATGAGAGCCTACATAATGGATTTAGCTATAGATGTCTGGGATGTGGTAGAGATTGGTTATGTAAAGCCAGTTGTATTATCTTCCAAGTATGACAATCTAGAATTCAGCTTCAATGCTAGGGATATGAATGATATTCTGAGTGGGATTGCAGAAGCAGAATTTGTAAAAGTTATGCACTTAGAAACTGCCAAAGCAATGTGGGGCAAACTCATGAGAAACTATGAAGGTAATGAGAAGGTAAAGGATGCCAAGCTTCA
>SNQJ01S0116045.1:0-27936 GCA_010110895.2 Picea sitchensis | reverse complement strand
ATTGTCCGATGCTTCTCCCATTTCGTTCATGTTATGAAGGCCACAATGGTGATTTCTCTTCTGCAACCTGCCCCTGAAACCTTCCAACTCTTCGACGATATAATTCTTCTCTCGGAAGGTTATATCGTGTACCAAGGACCCCGGGAATTTGTTCTGGAATTCTTCGAGAGCATGGGATTTAAATGCCCCGAGAGAAAAGGCGTTGCGGATTTCTTGCAAGAGGTACTTATTGATATATGTACAGAGAGAGATATTTACAACATATATTTATTGATATCTTTTTTATTCTTAAAACATATATTTATTGATATTTTTTTATTCTTAAAACATTTTTAATATAAATGTTTATTTTTTTCTAACAAATCAAGGAAATTATTTATTTCTTTCAACGAATTAGATACATCTTTCGAAACATTGCTTTAGCTTTTTTTGTTTAATAAATGTAAAGACATTTTTAGTATAATTATTTATTTTTTTAAACAAATTTTATATATATATATATATATATATATATAATCTAATGGTTAAAACATGTGTTTCCTTCTTTGGAAAGCTTGTATGCTTTTGTATTTTTGTCCTTACACACTTGAGCAAAAGAGAAATTACTAAAGGTTAATTGTGTATTCTTGATATCAAGAAATAATGGTTGCAAAGTGAAATTTCTCAATGTGAAATCTCCTTTCATATATTGAATGACTAAAAGTGAGTCTCCAAAAACTTGAATTCGTATAACTCCTCTTTTTTGAGCCATCATAAGAACCAATTTGAAAGTTAGAAGTTCATAGAAATAGTTTGTTGCAAGATTGATTCCATCTTTGAAGGAGATGGTATGATTAGGGGATAAGAATATAATTCATCTGGACCCACCTCTACAAGGAGTGTATTATGAAGCTATATCAAAGAAACCCTAGGGGATTTATTTATTTATGTGATTTGTTGAAACTCTATTGTGAGGAAGAGAGAATGAAATTTGAGGAAAAACATAGAGGATGTTGAGATGTTGTGTGGAACATTTAAGAGGAAGGGTGTCCACACCCTCAAAAATTTTGGCATTTATGGCTAGCCAGATTCCCCGAGCATATGTGAAAGGGAGCGATTTGTACCTCTTTGTGTCCTTGTTTTGAAACCATCTTTTGAAATCTTCTTCAATGTTGTTCCCTTCCCAAGTATTATTAAGGCATGTTAGTCCTTCTATGTCTTTCCAATTTTTTTCGAGTATGAGCAAGAACTGATGATATGGAAATTGGTTTCTAAACCAATTTCACAAATACAACATCTACCACATCCTTCAAAGCTTCCTTTCTGCAAAATGTCCAAATTTAGAGCCCTATCGTTGAGACACCACATAAATATTTTAGATTCAGCAAGACATTTAAACTTCCAGATTGGCTTCTACCACCAGATTGGTGGGTTCTCATTGCATTATGATGCAAGGACCTTGTAACAAACCTTTGGTTCATAATCCCCAAAGGGTTTTAGAGACCAAATAAGATCATCTTCCTCTTCACTTAGGGAAATAAATAATTTTCTAAGGTTTTCAGTATAGGCTTTTGAACTATCTACATATTCTTCCTTGAGAGCCAATTCCATCCTAGTGAGCCATTGTTGTTGTCTATTATTTGCAAAGGGTCCCATTGCTAAATTCCTTAAGAGTATGGAAACCTATGAACCCGAGGTCCTGTATGAGAGGAGCCAACAATTTGTAGGAGTCTTTTCTTCCAATGTACACAAATCCAGTCCCACCTAAACTTTGTCTCCCTTTCCAATGCGACAAACCAACCATTTCTCAATCAAAGGGAAAGTAGAGGTAGTTGATTTCCAAATGATTGAGGCATTTAATGATTGTTTGATGGGGGCACTTACCCATTCTTCAATAGAGTTTAGGTCTAGGTATTTGTCCTTTATGACCTACACCCATAGACCGGTACCTTGTAGAAGCCTCCAAACATTTTTTGCAGCAAGTTCTTTTGAGAACACAAAGATAATTTTGAGTTCCCATCCTCCTTGACATTTTGGAGTTGCAATTTTCCTCCAAGAGATTAGATCCATTCCTCTCTTCTCTCTTTCCCCAAACCAAATGAAGTGATAACATAACCGTATGATATTCTCTAGGACACCTTTTGGGATCCAGTCGAGCGACATCCAGTAGACTGGGATGGCCTCGATGACATATTTAACATGAACCATCCTTCTACCATGGGAGAGACATATATTGCACTAGGTATTGATCTTTTTTTCAACCTTTTCTATAAGCCACTACTAGTCACCTTTATGATAGAAATTATATTTTAAATGGAAACCTCAATATTTGAATCCAACATCAAATTCAATTACTATTTAGGAAAAGACTTGGGACATAATATTTTGTCTTCCTTTGAGAGACCCCAGAAAGATATCACCAGTTTGGTTGGGGTGATGTTCATGCTAGTGGATTAACAAAATAAATGCATGATCTCTTTGATCTTGTTGGCCATTATTTTGGTTCCATCACAAAAAATAAGGATATCTTCAACAAAGAGTAAATGAGAGACAATATAATATTTTCCTATGAAAAATCCTTTGAAAGTAACATTGGTTGAGGTTTCCTTGAGGAATCTATTGAGCCCTTACACCACCAGAAGAAAGAGTAGTGGGGATAATGGACATCCCTTCCTAATTCCTCCTTTAGGTTTGAAGAAGGGGGAGATTTCTCAATTAATAAGAACAGTGAAGAAGACAAAATTGATGCAACTCATTACTCACATAACAAATTGATGACTAGAGCCCAGATAGACGAGGATTCGCCTTAAGAAGAGACAAATCACTTTATCGAAAAATTTGGAGAGATCTAATTTTATTGTCATCACCTTAAATTCTTAGTCTTTATCAAGTGGAGACCTTCCTTGGAAAACTCCACTGCCTCATGGATTTGTTGTCCTTTCAAGAAGCCAAATTGCTCAAGGAAGATTTGTTTAGAAAAAATATCTTGCAATCTTCTTGATATAATATTTGAGATTATTTTGTAGATGCAATTGCATAAAGAGATAAGGGGTAAATTTTCATAGCAAGAGGGATTATCAACCTTGGGGATAAGAGTTATAAAATTAGAGTTAAAGGATGCAAAAGTTATCGCAATGTATCTAGAGGCCTCCACTACTCTTCTAAGATATTCTGTAATAAAATCATAGAAACTGAGAAACAATTCAATAGAGAGGCCATATAGCCTAGGAATTTCTTCCTTCTTGAATATTTGGAGCATTCTAAGGAGATCTTCTTTCTCCACCTCTGACATAATTGCTTGATTTTCCCCTCTAGTTCAACAAATTTAGGGAAGAAATTAGATAAAAAGATAATTGCAACAATGATAGCCTAAGAGTCTTCTTTGAATTTAAGGTTTTGAAGAATTTTATTCCTTCATAAGTGATTTTAGGGATGGTCATTGCCCAAGATCCATCCTCTTTTGCAATCTTCCAAAGAGATTTTATGTTTCCCTAAAGTTGGAAAATCTGTCGAAATTTTTTGTGTTATCATCTCCTACCTGAAGACAAATTTCCCTACTTTTCAAGTGTCATTCTTTCTCTCTATCCAACAATATTTTTATTCTTTTGCTGTCATGCTGAATTATCTTGGATTTCGGATTTTCCATCATAAAACCAAATCCATCCTTTTCAAGGTTGGAGGATAGTATCTCTTCAACTTCTTTTAAAAAAATTCCATCCTTTTTCTTTTTCTCCCTAGACCATTGGATTGCCATCTTCTTGACCTTTTTCAAATTTTGGTGGAATTGGATAGGTTTTAATTTGTTAAGAGAGACATCAAAAGGTTTCCAAGAATCTTTGATTTTTTGGACAAATTCCTCTTCCTTGAGACACTCAGGGTTCATCTCAAGGGGATTGGGTGGATTCCCTTAGGTAGGGGCCACCTCTAGGATTATTAGATTGTGATCAGAGTCTCCTCCTAAGAAAACCCATTAATGAATTTTGAGTGCTTTCTCAAGGAAATCCTTTGAAACTAGAATGTGATCCAACCTCTTTGTTATTTTTGCCTCACATATCCTCCTATTGGTCCAATCCGGGGTAATTTTTGTCATTTCAAATATCCAGTAAACCTACCCTTTCCAAATTACTTACAAAGAAATCATATAGATCATCCACCTGGGCCACTAGCCCCAAAATCTCTAATGCACCAAGGGAGAAGTTCATATCTCCTATGATCACCACCATCCCTTTATGGCTCGCCAAAGACTATGGAATATTTTTTCACATGATTTCTTCATTTCAAGGTAAGGCCCATAAATATTCAAGCATGCAATTTATTTCCCTAGATACATAGAAATAAGAGAAGTCCCCAGCCCTGGTGAAAAATCACAAGAGTTAGAATAAGAGAATATTCATGTCTCCCACCTTGTCAAATTTCCCCATATCTTCCTAAAGTGTCAATAAAGTTGAAATCCCATCCCCTTATGAGCTTGGATAAATCTTGAAATAATTTCATCAGTTCTTATAAGAAAATAACAGAGGGATTATGTGTCTCAATTAACCATTTTATTGCCCATTTCTTGGAGGATTTGGCTAATACTATATAGTTCAAGGTTAAGAAGATCATTTGGAACCATCCATAGGGGAATTTTCTCTAAGGGCCCCAATCAAAGATTGTTTTCATACACTTCAAACTTCAGAATTTACTTGCTTCTGAGCTAGAGAAAGGAATGCTTTTATTCTTCTCTAAAGTATCTTATAACCTTTCTCTTCTAGGTTTCCCAATCCTCCCTCAATTCCTCTTGAGAAAATTCTTGGTCCCCTATTTATAAGTCTGAGTTTGTATTTGGTAGCCTCAGATGATTGGGAATCATTGATTGATTCTAGGAATGTGAATATATTCTTAGGAGAGAGGACATGGAAATATAAAGGCTTTGTCTTGGCATATTGGGCCACTCTCAATCCATACAAAGGAATGAGAGGAGAAAGATGGGGAATATATATTCTTGAAAGGATAGGTAATAAATTACCAGATCGATCTAAGGATTTGTTCTCTAGTCCTACCTCCCAAGACTTGAAAAGAAAATGGCTAGAATAATTTCAAATTCAAGAGGAGGAGGAGAATATCGCTTATGCGAGACATGTGAGTGGTTAGATTTTTGGAGATGCCCCTAGGGATGATCCTATCATGGGACTTGTATCTACTTTGTTGGTGTAATGATATGGAAATTCCTTCAAAGGAGGATTTCTATGAACCCTTAGAGGGATCTCTCTTTAGAGGAGACTAGGTTGAGTCTTTTGCACCTTGGGGAGCTTCCTGAACCCAAATTTTCCTTCTGAACTAGAGAGAGAAATCCTTAGACAAATTTCCATATTCATGGCATTGACCACATTTAAAGGGGACCTCTTCATAGTCAAGGGATTGGTAGAATATTGCAAGGCCCTTCGAATAATAATGGAATTGGATAATCCTTTGGAGAAGTCAAGTACCACTAGGATCTTGATGATCCCCATATAGCCAGAGTGAGAGAATGAGATATCCTTATCATGGTTCAAAGACCTAAAGAATTCCTATTTTCTTTAAAAACTTCCTCATACCACATGATCAAAGGGAGCCCTGACATCCTTACCCAAATTGGAGTGAATTCAAGGTTGGTCGAAAGGGAATCAAAGTCTAGATGCCATTTCTTAAGATATATAGCCTGCAAAACCCACTTCCACCTTTGCTCAAGAAATAAATGACTAGCGCAGAGTCCTCCAACTCTATAATCTCATGTAGCTTAATACTATCACTAAGTTGCAAATTGATGACTTCTAATTTTTGTTTAAAACATTTCCTTCATTTCTGTGGGTTCTATGGTCCTCTCGTTCTAAGCCTTCCTATTTTGGAGCCTTGGGATTAGTGGAGGAGATGCCACTCATGAGGTCACCAGTTAGCATCTCACTCATGAAGCCTTGATCTTGATTAAACCAATCATCGTTGTTCCTTTTGTCATACTTAGGGCCAAGTGAACCATAAATCAAATCGAAAGGTATTGAATCAGCCAAAGTGAATGTGTGGGTTAAAAGTCCTTATGTCATATTTAAATATTGTAATGGTTCTCTATGCAGGGAAAAATTATCATGACCCTAAATATCTTTGCAACTATACTTCCTCGACCTCATTCCATGTTGGGATTGAATTCCAAGAAAGGGTGATGAAACTGTAGCTATAATCTCACTGCTCGGGGGTTCTAGGTCAACTATCCAACTACTAGCCTAAGCCCTTGTCAATTCACACAGAATTACAATTGTTCCTTCCTCCAAAACCTCGCTCCCTCTTTCCATGGGTCAGTTGAGGGGGTTTCAAGATAGCTAGGATTATCCACTGGATTGGTCTAGATTTCTCAGTCCTATAATGGATCGTCTAAGAAGTCGACCAGGTCTTCCTCCATTCTCTAGCGATATTAGAAAAAAAACTACAAAAACTTAAGAAATCCTCATACATTGCCCCTTAAGCTCATGCCCATGGGAGAGTGATTTATTTTTAAATAAAATATATTAAAATCTAATAAAAAAATAATAAGTTAAATTGTGTATATGTGTAATGTTTTTAATTTCATATTATTAATTTTATTTTCAAATAATTTTATTTATTAAGTATAAAATAGTTAATAATATAAATATATTTTTTATTTTTATTTATTTAATTATTTCATTTATAAAAATATTGATTTATATAAGTATGGATATTACATTATAATATATTTATCCATATAAATACATTTTAATTAAATATTTTTTGGGATAATCTTACTTTATAATATATTTATCCATATCATATAAATATATTTTAATCAAATGTTTTTTTAGAGTAATCTTACTTTATAATATATTTATCCATATAAATAAATTTTAATGAAATATTTTTTGGGGTAATTTTAGTTTGTTAAAACACAATATTCGTTTATATAACTTTATCATTAAGATGTGATATTTATATTTTGTACCTCCTATACTTACTTTGAGATAAAATATTATATAAATGATTTAATTTTTTATATATATAGAAAGTATTTAACTTTTTTAATTAGATATAAAAAATAATTAGTGTATATTTTCTAATTTTTTTTAACTGAAACAAAAAGTCATATGTTCAATTAAAAAATAATTGTGTTCTAGTAGAAAGTATATTCAATAGAGTTCATGAGATTTTCTTAAAATATTCAAACTAATGACAAAGATGTACACAACTTTTTTGTTTTTTCCCTTTGCTCGAATGAGGGGAACTTGGACCTTCAATTTCCATAGGATGAACTTGGACCTTCAATCTCCATAGGATCCCACACCTAGTGGACAAGTTCTTAGTATTATGACTTCCTATAAGTTTTTTGAAGCAAATTCTTAGTATTGTGATTGTTAGAGGCTATGGAGAGAGATACCATACATTGAGAGAAACAAAGTCCATTGCACTATCTCTAGGGAATCAATTTGTTGTTTTTGAAGCAAAAGAAGAGTCATAATGTTGGCATTATGGGTGATGTTGGCCTTTTCGATTTTAGTAATTTTGGAAGAGAATACCATTAGAGCAATGTTGTTGGCCTCCTTATGTCCTCCTACCTTCATAGAATTCACCTATTCTCTTTGATGTCTTTGTTTTCTATAACAGAGTTTTCCACATCCTCAACAAAGAAAAATTACAAAGATTCCACCAATAAACTAAAAGGGGAAAAGAGGAAATCAGGTGGCCTTGAAACTAGTCTAAGATATTTCAAGTCGGGCCAATTCACAAACCATTAAGTAAACAAAACTTCCAAATTAAACCCATTCTCCCAATTTTCCCAGAAAGCATGATAGGAGGAAAGTACCAACATTGAGAGCAAAGCATGGCCTGAAACTTCAAACCCCAAAGAAAGACTATCATTTGAACACTGCCCATTGTAGCAAGGGAAGAAAAACATATCGTTTCCACACCACAGGACAAGAAGCTCCACCCAAATAGCACTAAAACTACTGCCCAAGCCCCTACCCAACAAATACCAAAGCAAAAGACCGAAATTTCACCCTATCAAAAAGCACGAGATAAGCATTTTCCACCATTTCATAAGGGAAATCATCCGTGCACATTGAATTACCATAAATGAAACTTGTCAAACCATAAGGAGATGTGATATGAAACACTTCATGCCATCCTTCCCAAGGCGTAGCCAACTGTTGATCAATGTCACTCGCCCCGTAACTAGATCTAAGGGTTTAAGAAAATGCTAATATCCCCATTTTTCACTAGCACTCGCCCCGTAACATCATAATGTTAGTGGGAATTGCCATGTGATCATTATTAAATTTATAAAACATTCAAATAAAATAAAATATATAAGGAAATAGATTACAAAATGGATATTCATGATCAAAAGTTGGTATTATTCATAATATGATCAAAAGTTTTAGGATCAAAATCGATATTTATTTGTTTAGAAATCAATGTCTATAGAATATTCATAAAACAGTTAAGCACTATACAACTGATAATTTTAATTTTATTTATTTATTTTTGAATAGGTGACTTCGCTTAAAGACCAGAAACAGTACTGGTGTAGCATGAGCCAGGCATACCAATACATTTCAGTGAAGGATTTTGCAGATGCATTTCAATCTTTTCACGTGGGAACCAATCTAAGAGCGGAATTGTCAACTTCATACGATAAAACTGAATGCCATCCCGCAGCTCTCTCTACAGAAAAATACGGTTTAAGGAAAGCAGAACTTTTTAAAGCATGCTTTGATAGAGAACTTTTACTTATGAAGAGAAATGCCTTCGTACATATATTTAAATTCTTTCAGGTAAAGAAAAAATTGCAAGGAATGATAAATAATATTCTACTATTCGAATTTATTAGGATTTCAGTCTATATTTCTTAATTCTCAATCTCAAGGGATTCATTGCTTGTTTTGTCAGATAATTTCCGTTGGTACGCTCACTATGACAATTTATTTTCGTACAAATATGCATCACAGAAATCTGGACGACGGGTCCATTTACTTTGGGGTTCTCTTTTTGGGTCTCGTGATGAATATGTTCAACGGAATTGCAGGAATGCCGCTGACGATTGAAAAGCTTCCTGTGTTTTACAAGCAGAGAGATTTCATGTTCTACCCTGCTTGGGCATACTCGCTTCCAATATGGATCACTGAAATTCCCCTTTCGTTAATAGAGTCTGCGACGTGGGTTTGTCTTACGTACTATACCGTTGATTTTGCCCCTAGTCCAAGCAGGTAAACTATTGTTCACTATTGCACCAAACAGGTAAAATATCGTCCATTCAGAGCATTCATGGCAATATGTGCACGTATTGCACCAAGCTGTAACATGTTGTTCGGTATTTTACCAAATTGCCTGCAGAGATTCAAGCCAATGCACACAAAGATAGCACATAGACAAGAACACTAGTCTTCATATATTAATTTATACATGCGGTTTTTAGTCTCAGCTAGTCTTCATGTATTAATTTATGCCTGTGGGTTTCAGTCTCAGCTAGAGTTACATACAATGCCCTGTGGGTTTCAGTCCCAGCTAGAGTTACATACAATGCTCTGTGGATTTCAGTCCCAGCTAAGGTTACATTCAAGGAAATTCACTAAAACCACAATAAAATTTACCTCTTTGTTTTCTTCTAAACTAACTGATTTCCTTTCTCTCCTCCTTTACTTCTTCCCTTCTTCTTCTCTCCTCCTTTCTTTCTTCTCTTTCCCTGTACTTCATATATTCCTCCCTCTTCATTATTCTCTCTCCTATTTCTTCGTGAGCGAGTGTTCTTCACAGCCCATGGAAAATGAAATATCTTCCCTCTATTAATCTTCACATGGACAAATAAAACACCACGCCCTCATAAAATTTCTCTCCTCCGAGCTTTTAATAACCCTCCATATTAACATTCCACTTGGCTTTCTCTCCTCCGAACTTTTAATGACCCTCCATATTAATATTTCACTTGCATTTTAAACGTTGGGTGCCTCCATTCATATATATCACCATTAATACATTGAAAAATGAGTACGTTGATTAACTAACCATGAAATTTCACGTGCACTATTAACATTATTCTCAGGGATTCGATGGATGACCCTCAAATTCCATGAATCGTTGGATGATCGGACGGTCCAAAACTCAGGTTGAGCGATGTGCTGTGGGCCGTTTGCAACAATTAGACAGACGGCCAAGATCAGCTCGGGCTCCCACACGTATCCAATCCTCCGAAATTGTTGTGGTTCGTAGGATTTACTTCGTTGCGGATCGACAGCTGAAGCGTTGCTGCAACGCTGATTTCAGCAATGGGGAAAGGGGCCAGCATCAAATTCCCCAAGTAAATAGCCATTGGCTACTATCAATTTTTTTCTATTTCTAGCTTCGTACCTCTTCCTTTTCTTCCCCTTTGAATCAGATATAGTTTTTTTCCATCCTCATTCGTAGCATTATTTCTAACATCTTCTCGAATTTTCAATATATGTATGTCCCATGTCTTCTGCTATTATTATCCATTTCCTCATCAACTCCATAAATTTTAAAGAGCAATCAGGTTCCTCAAAGGAACTAGAAGGCAATCCAATTGTGTTTTTGAAGGCAATCCAATTGTGTTTTTCATTATTTCTGCTGCTGCCATCGTTATTCTCCATTTGTTCTCAATATCTCCTAGGAATTCAAGGATTTTTATCTCGATTTGCATGGACAATTCAGCATCTATATTCTCTTGGCACTTCATCCAAACAGCTGTCATAGGTAAGGCCTTGCTCTTATCCTCCGCGTTCATGTTCAAAGCAAACGTATCTTCCAATAAAAGATTAAGCCCAAAAGGTTCTTCCTTCAACTTCATGCAAGCTTCCGTATTTCCTTTTAGAAATCTTCTACATGACATTCTTCCACCATCTCCGGCATCTTCTCCATTCACTTGTAACGTTTTTCCATCGCCCATGGACAATACGTCCTCCAGCTCAATCTCCTTCACAAGTAGCGATACACATGCTACCAACTTTATTAAGAGTAGTTTCCGGTGTGCTGTCAACGTCATACTATGTAGCCTCCAATGAACTGCTACTTCCATCAACACTTCCTTGCTTTGCTTCTCCCACAATTGCTTCCTCCTCTGGCACACTCCGACTGCACTTTTACTCTTCGCACGCAGCTTTGCATATGCTGCCTTATCCAACATCCTTTTTTAAATATGCTTCATGTAGCAGACAATGGTCAGTAATTAAATCAGTTAAACCTGTAGGTTCCGACAACAATCTTGTTATCTTTGCCTCTATTTCATTTGTAGCTTCTCTCCTCAACATTTTTTCTTTCATTATAGCTATTTTAACAACAATATTTTTCTCTACTTTTTCTTCATTCAATGCCATTCCTTCTTGGAAAGGTTCTCAAGATCATATTTTGGTTTTAAAATCCGTTCTTATAGAAGGGAAAAAATTTCGTTCTCATCTCATTTCAGTCTTGTTCTTGCTCATAGGCAATTGAGAAAATAGAGTTTCTTCATAAATAGATGGCTGAAAATGCCAATTTCCACGTTCTTCTCCACTCGGAATTATTCAATTGTGATTTCCTTTATTCAATTGTTGTTTCCTGCACACGTTCACACATTGTCATCATTAAATAAAACATTAAATCTTTGGATTCCATCTTCCTCTTCTCTTGACTTGCTACTTGCTAAGTTTACATCTTTTATACACTCAACCACAAACTAGTTGTCTACTCCTTTCATCATCTCTTCAATCTACTTCATAGTTCCTCCTTAAGGATCTCTTTGTTATCATATACAATTCTCTTCCTTCTACTCTTGGAATATATAATTCCTACTTATTTAATATGATGTATTAAGAAGTAGAGTCAATCTTTACATGAGTTGTGTGATCTTATTATTAGGAGTTTGTTAGGGAGTTGGATTTCTGAGATCCCAGATTCGTGTTTATGGTTGAGATATTTGCTCAACCTCTCATTCTATAATTGGAATAAGTTAGATCTGATAACTATCAGTGAGCTCTATATAATGAGCCACAAATGTATTGTATACTGAGTCAAGTAATCTAATAGTGTTGTGTTATAATGTCTCTCTCATTTGTTAATTTGGTATCAGAGCTTTAGGGCTGGGCGTGACTCCCTCACGGAAGTGCCCAGGATCATGCGAAGAGTAGAGGAATAATCTGATTTATGATTGAAGATTTTTTTAGCACGCGTGACAGCCAGTGTGTGCACCGTTTTCGCTGCCCAAATTATGATCGTTGCTCTGTGGATTTTGGTATTCGTTGTCCCTGGTATTCGCATGAGTTTGAAAGCATTTTGGTATTCGTTGTGTGGATTTTTGTATTCGCCTGCCTCGTGATATAAATTCTGCGAGTTGGAGCTGGTGTATTTCGCATTCCCTGTGTTTGCTCCGCATAGTTGAGGAGGTTCCCTGTTATTTGTTGAGTGCAAGAGCTCGCGACCTGATGTTATCTGTTGGAACGACCTGCCGACCCGCCATCATAGCTGTCTATCTGCGTGATGAGTTTGCCGCAGGGATTTGAGGAGTAACCGCTAGTTCTCTAGGAATTGTTTTCAGCTACATAGCTCATCAATGTTAAACTCTCCCTTAAACATAACTTGGTCCCTCACACTCTGAGACTCACAACTTGGTCTCACAGTTTGAGATTCTTCCATCTCACATCCCCACCTTAATCGAAGATCCAAAGTCTCTGATTCAACATCAAGCTAGCATACGAGTACACCTACCACCCTCATACCTACCTAAGTTTAAAGTGAAGGTCATTATGGTCTTAAATTTCTTGTAATTTTTGGTCATTTAGTACCTGTGTTGTAATTGATCACTTGAAGTGTAAGGGGTGCATGATCGGTAGTGCCCGACACCCAGTGTTTAGTCCAAGTTGGTTTCCCCGTGTTTGTTGTAAGACTTGTTCCTCTTATTCCGGCATACATGTGTTGTGGTGTGGATTCACACAGTGTATCCCTCTTATACAGTGGATGTGGCATCAAGTTGTGGAATTAACCACTATGGTAGGTACGAGGGTGGCAGGTGTACTCGTATGCTAGCTTGATGTTGAATCAGAGTATTTGAGTCTTCGATTAAGGGGGGAATGTGAGATGGAATAATCTCAGAGTATAAGGGACCAAGTTATGTTTAAGGGAGAGTTTAACATTGATGAACCATGTAGATGAAAAGCATTCCTAGAGAACTGGCGAGTAGAGCAGATGGTACCCATGTATCTCGGTAGATGGATTGTTTTTTATATGGACCTCAATAATCAGATGCAGGTAAGCAGAAGAAAGTTCAAAAGATTAAAGCCCGAACAATGATGAAGATATGACCACATAGATATTTAGATAAGTAGTCATTAAGGGAGAGTGTTGGAATATATAATTCCTACTTATCTAATATGATGTATTAAGAAGTAGAGTCAATCTCTACGTGAGTTGTGTGATTTTATTATTAGGAGTTTGTTAGGGAGTTGGATTTATGAGATCCTAGATTAGTGTTTATGGTTGAGATATTTGCTCAACCTCTCATCCTATAATTGGAATAAGTTAGATCTAATAACTATCAGTGAGCTTTATATAATGAGCCACAAATGTATTGTATATTGAGTCAAGTAATCTAATAGTGTTGTGTTATAATGTCTCTCTCATTTGTTAATTTCTACTTCATAATTCCTCCTTAAGGATCTCTTTGTCATCATATGCAATTCTCAATCTATTGTCAACTTTCTTTCTTATTTGGTCTACTATCTTCTCCTGATTTTGCAATGTATAAAGTCGCTTTTTCTTTTTTCTTTTCTAATGTTGAACTAACATTTTTCATATTCTCCTCATTTCCCTTAATTATTTATTCTATTACACCACTAAGAAAGTTGTAACATGCTTCCACTTCTGTTCTTTGAGCTTTCTCATATATTTTCTTGTTCGAGTGTGCAATCTATCACATAAAGACCTGCAACTGCTCACATACTAAATGCAAGTTAGTCCTTGAACTTTCTCATACATTTTCTTGTTCTCTTCGAGTGTGCAATCTATCACATACAGAGCTGCAACAGCTCACATACTAAATGCAAGTTTTTCCTCGTCTCTTTGTAGGCTTGCTATTGCAATCATCTCCAAATCACCCTCATATACATCCTCATATTCATTTTGAAAATACTTAATGGTATGTTCAGCATTTTTAACAATTTATTCATCGTGACGACTTTTTTTTAATGGTATGTTCAGCATTTTTAACAATTTATTCATCGTGACGACTTTTTTTTATTTACTTCTCCATATCGTCTTTATATTTTCTCCCGTCTCTTTTGAGTTTATACTTTAAGCTAAGTAGCCTTGGCCCTTTCTCAATATGTTTTTCATCTTTCCTTTTATCTTTTACAGCTTGATAACCCACTCATTCATAAATAGTTAAACCATTAGATGGTACATGGATCTCAAAAATCCCTTTCCATTTCTTTTGAAATTATTTATAACGCTACCAACATCTCAGAATTGATTTCCTCCATTCCTAAAACCTCTCCATTGCTTCTTTGAACTTTAATAACACTACATGTCAACATCTCCAGAGTTGATTTCTCCATTCCACACTGCTAGTGATCATAGTGCCATCTCCATCCTTCTCATGTACGTCCTTTCTCACCATGCCACCATTTTCTCATACACATACCCATACTGCTCATGAATATAGAATTCATTATCTTCAGAACTCAAATTCCTAATGGTATCATTTTCTAGTCTCCTCTAAGGGCCGTAACTGTCCAAGTTGTCCTCATTCTCTATTGTAATATTCTCCAACATCACTGTTATCTTCTCAACATCAACTACAACATTCTATGTTGGTGTAAAATCTTCATTTACTATTCCTCCTTTCATCATTTGTTGAATTAAATTTAATTCTATGCTTACCTGCAACACTTTTTCCTTCATGAACTTTCCCTATCAAACATTGCTTTAAATTCGGTGTCTTAGAAATACTAGTTCACTTGCTTCTTTATTTATAATAGCATTATGATTACCATAATTTTCTTCAACATCTTTTAAAATCTCCCTTTTATTTTTTTGCAGGCATCAGTAGCTTACCTTTTCTTCTCTCTCACTTCATAGCCTTAAATATAGTTACTTATTCCTTTATTGCACTGCAAATAAAATTGCTATACATAAAATAGAATATAACTACAATTGCCCCTCGAGGTATGTCCTCCAAAGACTTTCCATACTTTGGTTCACAATTAATTATCTCTACATCAACACTTTCTTTTGTATTGGAAGGCATTCAAAGACATGTTGTTCCCTACGCATTTCCGAGCATTCTCCCTCATCATAAGCACATTCTTCTACCTTAAATGTTTCCAACCCAATGGTATCCTCTCCACATCAACCTATATAAGTTGTTCACATCAGATGCTGCTATAATTCTTTTCTCAAACACTTTGGTGTAAAATATGACCTGTGTTTCCTGTGAACCCAAAATATAATATTATACCATGAGAAGAGTGATCTACTCAACTAAAATATATATAATTCTTAATAATAATATATATAAAATATATCTGTATAATTAAATACTTTTAAAATTTGAAGGAAAGTCTCCTTCCACCATCTTTCAACTCTAAAATGATAAAGATATGGCCATTTAGAAAAACAAAAAACTTGCTATATTGTAGCATCCTTGTTATAATAATGACCTTTGATATGATTTTCTCATTAGATGAATTCTACTCCACCTCTCCCCAAGTATAATAAGTTCAGAATTTAAAAATGTGACTAAAATGTAGAAAAACGTAAGGTGAGGATTTAACGAAAACAGATCCGGCGGAAGCAATGGTAAAAACGAACTTATGAATGGTGAATGCAAAAACACTACGCAGATTTCTTTATTTGAATTGATATATAAAGGAATCACATGCATGGAAATGCTTCGTAAAAAACGAAGCAACTCACAGTCTAACTATTGATGAAAACAAGAAACCAAAAAATTGACAGTTAACTAAACTAACCAAAGGAGTAAATCGCTGATATAAATCTCTAACTTATTCTCCTTCATCACACCCTTGTAATAGTTTTACAATCATTTTATCCTAACAACACTCAAATTTTAGATCCTGAGTATGCGAAATGTTCTCGTGGCTCCAAAGGTTTCAGAAGATATCACCTTTGTTGATCCACTGACTTATGGCAAAAAATTTTACGTTGATTACATCTTCATTTACCAGTTCTCGAATAAAGTGATAATGGATATCAATGTGCTTGCTTTTTTTTTGTTGAAGACTTGATTCTGGACAATGTAATTGCAATCATATCACAATATACTGGAGTTGGTTCCAATTTCTTTGGTGATAAGTCACTCATTAACCTTCTTAGCCAAACAACTTTACATGCTGCGGAAGTTGCTGCATCATATTCGGCCTTTGTGGAAGACAATGTAACAACTGGTGGTTTTCTTGATGCCCAAGAAATCTGACTTGATCCATATTTGAATGCATAATCAGAAGTGCTTTTCCTGTCAATGTTCCTAAAAATTCAATCACAAGAAAAAACTACTAAAACTTTTTGATTCTCAAGGATACCATAAACCATAATCAACTGTTCCAGCTACATACCGCAAAATTCTCTTACCAGTTTTGCCAATGAGAGTCCTTGGTTGACTCCATGAATCTAGAGATACGACTTACAGCAAACATTATGTCCGGTCTAGTGGCGGTGAGGAACATAAGATCATTTTACCTAGCCTTTTATACAGTTGATTATGGACTTTCCTTGATCATTTTGCTTAACTTGGTGCCTAAAACAATAGGAGTAGCTGCAACCTTACATTCAAAATGCTTGAATGTAAGCATTTTGAACCTTTTCAACAAATCTGAAGCTTTTATACTTTTGACTGACAGATAAACATGCCTGATTCTAACCGGCTTACTTCAATACTAAGGAAATACTTCATTAAACTGAGATCAATCATCTCAAATTCTTTTCCTTTTCCATGTGATAACTTTGAATTCACTATTTTCAAATTGCCAGAGTAAATCATATCATCTACATATAAGCAAATAATTAACATCTTTAAAATATGTTTGATCATTCTTGATGTATATGGTTGGCTCATTTTTTCTTCCGATGAACCCATTTTTGATGAGGTATGCATAAATGCGACTGTACCATGATCGAAGAGCCTGCTTTTAGTTTACATAAGGTAATGCTTTATTCAATTTATACACCATCTGTTCTCTACCAATGATTTCATAACCTGGAGGTTGATCAATATATACCTCTTTCTCTGTGGATGCATTTAGAAAATACTTCTACTGCCCCATTTGATAGACAGACGCCATCTTATTATCTCACACAGAAAGCAACACATCGCTTTGACTAAGTTTGGCTGTGGGCATATGTTTCCTATAGTCATTCCCATACGTCACAGACATACCCTTTTGCAACTAATCTCGCCTTGTGCTTCTGAAATTCTCCCTTTTCATTGAACTTGGATCCGTATTGTTCCATTTTATACTCTATGCTTTTCTTTCCTTCAGGGAGCTCAACAAGATCCCAAGTGTCATTTTTCTCAATGACTTTAAAATCCCTCTATCCAGTACGTATCCATGCCTCTCAATTTCTTCATAATACTGGTTGATATTGCTATGGAATGGATAAAGCAAAATCCTAAATCTATCAATAAGTACGTCTAAGTACAAATCACTTTTGAGACTTTGTCTTGCCTTTGTAATGGAGTGTGTTGAAATTTGATCTCAACTACTAATTTGATCTCAGTGATGGGGTTTCTTGGCATTTAACTGGAGTACTTGATGAAATTTGCTGTTCTTCTATCACTGGTTCATATGTATCAGCTAATGGAACAAAGTTCCTTGTGACCTTGTCATCCCAAGCTCCATCTTCTTGGAACTTGACATCTCCGCTAATAATAAACTTCCGATTAAAGTTAGAAGTAGTCAGACATGCTTTGACTGCCTTACACTGCACTCCAAGAAAAATGCATTTCTACTTTTATTATCCAACTTTCCATATCAATGTGAAATACATGATGTGCAGACACCTGCAAAATACTCCTAAATAAGATATATCCTGGTTTCTTACCCATGCCTTCAAATGGAATTTTATCTTCTCGACTTTGTAGGTGCATCAATTCTAATATGCACAGAGATGCAACAACTTCTCCTGGCTATTTGTTTTGGAAGACTCTACTATCTTATCATACTTCCTGCTGTGTTTAATGTTACAGTGCAGCTTTTTTCTCATTTCTCCTCATACTCCGCTCTCATGGAGAGTGCATCTCGTAAGTAACCGCCTCCTAATTTTGTTCTTTGTAATACTGAGGAATGACTTGAGTCATACCTCACTTCCACTATCCTCGATCTCTCAAGATTCTCTACATAGTGCCCATTTTGTTTGCTTCTCATTCATGGCCTTAAATTTTTTGAACCTCGAAAATGTCTCAGATTTTCTTCGAATTAAGTAAACCCAAGTCATTCTATTGTAATCATTAATGAATGTTAGCACATAAAACTTCCTCCTATCGACTATATTTGCATGGGTCCACATAGATAAGCAGGGAATAATTTAAAGGAGATTTAGTTTAAAGGTAGTGTATGGAAACTTCAAGATAGCTTCCTAAAACATAACTTCTGGCATAATTTTGGTGTTGGATTCTAATTCAGTGGAGACTAATGACTATAGATTTCTTGATACTTGACTGAGATAATCATTGCAAAGATAAATGACTATATCAAGATGCTACAACGCATGACTCCACTCTGGGTGTCAAGTAATGCATTACATTCCAAGGGTTTTGCATTTCAAAGATGATAGATATATGCTACTGTGTCATTTGGATCTTAGCTATGACTGACATCGAGGCTTATCATGTATGGTGCAAAAAATCCATTTAAACACTACATCATAACCATGCTGAGAGAGTTGGCCTATACTAATCAAATTATGCTTAAGATCTTGGACATAATACACCTCTCGGATGTATTTCTTTTCATTATTCTTAGAAAGTACAAAAATGGTACCCATTCCTTGATCATTCACCAAACGATCATCCCCTAACTTTATTTTGTTTCATTTAATTTTTCAAAAAGACGTAAAATAGGTCTTGTTACTTGTCATATTGATTGCTGGGTAAATCACTACGAAAGCATCCACACATCCGACCTATTGGTTCCAGAAGAATGGCAGATAAATATGGTTTCTTGCGACTTCTCTCCTTCCCAGCCATGTTTCCATGCCTGGACTAGGTCTTCTTTTTATGTACATCTCTTGATCAGGAAAGTGTCCAAACCTCTCATGAATGGTAATCAATTTCTGACTTGTCAACCCATGCCTGAGTGCAACCTCTACCTCGACCTCTATCATATGAAGATCTTGCATGCGACTGATCTTGGTCTGCATGCGAAGCATTTTATGGGTTAACTGGCCACCAACTCCTTCCCTTGGCCCCTCCGCTTCTTCCACGTAGGATTCTAATCTTATGGTGGCTTTGTATTTGGTGTCAGGGATTCAACGGCGTTTTCTCCTCCCAATCCCACCCCATGTGATAAAAGAGAGTCACCGATCTAGCATGGTAAACGAATGATCCTTCATTCCTCATTGCAACAATAACTATATTAAATTTTTCGTGAAGGCTCTCGCAATACCTTTCCATACCTTCTTCTGACCTAGAACGTCTCAATTGACTTCGATTTGATGGACGCAGGTGCTTAGCACCCGCTATAACCTGGGTCAACGTCTCCTCAGATCTTCATGGGGACATTGTTCTAAAACCACAGAAAGCTCTGTAACCTGACGGTCTTCACTTTCTCGGTGCCTTGATAGATATTCATGAGAGTATCCTATGCTCCTTTGGCGGTGCTCTCACCTTCAACTTTCGGAAAGATGGACTCATCCAACCCCTGAAATATAAGCCATAAGGATTTTTCATTTCTCTTGACCACTTCAGTAAGTGCGTCTCGCATCTCGATTCAATGCATCTCGATCTTCGTCTTTCAGCAAGGTAACTCCATTTTCGACAATCTCTAAGAATTCATGTCAGCTCAGAAAAACTTTCATCTGGCTACCCAAGTGCTAAGATTCGACCCGTTCAAGACAGGAGCTTGCATGAGAGCCTGGTTGCCTAAGGCACATTTTCACTCAAAAAATTATATACTGCCAAGGCTAGAAAACAAATTGCAAAAAAAAACAGATTTGCAATCTTTTACAGAGTTGCTGAAAACGCTTGCAATCTCGGGTAATGGATGTAGGCTTGACCTGTGTTCTCATTCGATACTCGTTGAAGGAAAATGGACCCAAAACAGAAAACGAAGTGCAGGACAGAACGAAAACAGATCTGCAGCAACAGAAAACGAATTTGCAGAACAGAATGCAAAAACACCACGCAGATCTCTTTATTTGAATTGATATATAAAGGAATTTACATGCAGGAAATGCTTCGTAAATAACGAAGAAAACTAACAGCCTAACTCGGTGATGAAAACAAGAAACCAACAATTGACAGTTAACTAAAACAATCAAGGAGCAAATCGCGGAGCAAATCGCTCAACTTATTCTTCTAACAAGAATCTCTTGAATTATTGTACAGGTTTTTTCGACAGTTTCTGCTGTACGTCATCCTCCATCAAACAGGTTTGGCACTCTTTCGCTTCATAGCTGCAGTGGCTCGGAATCTTATAGTCGCAAACTCCATGGGTGTATTGACACTTTTGTTGACGTTCCTCTTTGGTGGATACGTTATATCGAGAGGTACATTACATATTTTCAAAAACAAAGATATTAACAGTTGAAGGATTCGAGTAGAAGCCAATATTTTTTTCTTTTACAAATCCTAAATTATGGCGATTGTTTGAAACAGAGGATATTAAAGGGTGGTGGATATGGGCTTATTGGTTATCCCCTCTTTCATACGCTCAAAACGCTGTTGCAGTGAACGAGTTCCTGGCAAGAAGGTGGCAGAAGGTCTGATGTTATTTTATGCAACATCTTTACCAAAACCAAATCTTTTTGCCCCGATAAAAGAGTTCTTATAATTTGTGTTTTGTTCGGATGCAGCCAAACGACCATATTGGATTGAAATTGTTAAAATCACGTGGAATTTTTACCGATAGCTACTGGTATTGGATTGGTGTTGCAGCGCTCACGGGGTTCATTGTTACGTTTAACATCTTCTTCATGCTGGCAATGCATTATTTGAACCGTACGTATTAACCAACTTATGTCTATTTCAATAAAACCGAGAAACGCCATAGTTATTATTAGCCTGTACAGACTCTCTCAAATCATGATGCACAGGGTGGAAGGGATTATACAGAATATTGATGCTTTCAGATACTCTGTACAAACTGGGATGTTTTCCATCATAATTTTAGATCATTTCCATTGTGTATTGTTGTGCGTCCTATTGGTCGAATGGGTTAAAGATTGCCATCTACATACAAGTCAAACGTAATTTGATTGTGCGTTGAAGCCTTGTGAACTCATTCGATACATATCAACGAAAACATTTTTAAAACTGAGCAAAATCTTCGTTAAAATCTTTCAATTTACGACATTTCGTGTGCTTTCAAGTTTCTTAATTGAAGACCAGCTAATCTTATAATTTGGATATGTCATGTTGCAGCCATTGGAAATTCGCAGGCAATAGTTGCTGAAGATGAGCTAGAAAAAGATCAGGAAATGCAAAATCTTCCATTAAAAAGATCAATTTCATTTTCTACACAGCAGCATCATGAAACCCGAGCTTCTGGTAAAATCCTTCATGAAATTCGAACTATTCCTTTTCATATTGTTTTATAGTGTAGATAGAGTTTTCGTAAATTACTCTGACTCAAAATTTTGAGTGAGAACCTTGGCGTTGGCAAGTACTAAGGAGCAGCGTAATGCAGTGCCGACGGTTAAAAGAAAAGGGATGATTTTACCTTTCCAACCATTGTCATTAGCATTCCATAACGTCTGCTACTATGTCGATATGCCTTCGGTATATTCTCTTGGGCCACCATCTTACTAATTTGAAAGATCATATTCCAAACGAAATTTGCTTTTATACTGATTTATTTATTTTAATTTAAGATTTTTTAAAATTATTTTTTTAGATTTTTTTAATATTAAAATAAATTAATTTTAAAGCTTTTAAGATAAATTTTAATTAACAGAATCTAAAAGTTAAATTAAAATAAATGTGATTGTTTCAAATTCTATTGCAAGGTATATAATTTGGATAGACATCGTCCAACACTATTGAGACAGTCGCATTTATTTATCTTAATTAGGATTTATATGTTTCAAATTTGAATGTGTACAGCGTTTATCACACCACTGGGTGTATAATATTAACTCTTTTTTTCGGTTAACTTCTCTGGATGCAATTATTATTCGTTGTGAACAATGCAGGAAATGAAGAAACAGGGAGTTACAGAGCAAAGACTTCAGTTATTGTGCGGAGTGAGCGGATTATTCAGGCCCGGAACGCTCACTGCTTTAGTCGGTGAAAGCGGTGCCGGAAAAACCACACTGATGGATGTTCTTGCAGGAAGGAAAACTGGAGGATACATCGAAGGATCGATTACGATCTCTGGCTATCCTAAGAAACAAGAAACTTTTGCAAGGATTTCTGGTTACTGCGAACAAACTGATATTCATTCACCGTATGTCACCGTTTATGAATCCCTCGTTTACTCTGCTTGGCTTCGTCTTGGCGAGGAGGTAGATTCTGAAACAAGAAAGGTATTTTAATATTTATCAAATCCAGGATAAGTTTAGGTCAATTAATTAATCTATTACGTTGATCATGATCGTGAACGATATTTCTGTGTAAGCAGATGTTTGTGAACGAAGTAATGGATCTTGTAGAGTTGAATAAACTAAGTAGCGCTCTGGTGGGATTCCCTGGAGTGAATGGTCTGTCCACAGAACAAAGAAAGAGATTAACAATAGCAGTTGAACTGGTAGCAAATCCTTCAATAATTTTCATGGACGAACCAACATCTGGACTGGATGCAAGGGCTGCAGCTATTGTTATGAGAACGGTTCGAAACACTGTCGATACTGGAAGAACTGTCGTTTGCACAATTCATCAACCCAGCATTGATATATTCGAAGCCTTCGATGAGGTATATTTAATCTATTCACAAAACACATAGACGTAGTATAAGTATTTAAGCTATTCACAAAAGTTATGGACGGTATATGTAATTTTTTTGTTTAAAAGAATTCTTTCTATTACGATTGAGGTTATTCTTTATATTATTAATAATATAGTTTTTGCTAATAATATAAAAGAATAAATTTCCCAATCAGTCCAAAATTCAAAAAAAAGGATTGATAATCGGATTATCATTGTATTTCTTCCTTCTTTATGAAAATGCAGCCCATGTATCAGCTTTCACCAACTAATAGTTATTTCTTATCGTGGAAATACAGTTAGTATTGATGAAACGAGGACAGTTGATCTACATGGGACCTCTTGGTCAACAGTCCCAAGCTCTTGTGGACTACTTGGAGGCAATTGAAGGTGTAGCGAAAATCACACCTGGATACAACCCTGCTACATGGATGTTGGAAGTAACATCAATCAATTCGGCTATTCGTCTTGGAGTTGATTTTGCAGAAATCTATCGAAATTCATCTCTCTACCAGTAAGTATTTATTTGTTATATATATATGTGGGGTGGTCTTTTTTTAATTGTTCAAGACCGCGGAAAGATAAACGATATTGATTTCTGCGCAGACGTAATGAAGCTCTAATTCAGGAAATTAGCAATCCTCTCCCTGGCTCCAAGGATTTGAGCTTCGAAAGGCAATTCGCTCAACCCTTTGCAGTTCAAACCTTGGCTTGTCTGTGGAAGCAGCATTGGTCTTATTGGCGAAATCCTCAGTACAACAGCGTTCGATTCTTCTTCACCCTTGCCTGTGGTTTGCTTTTTGGCACCGTTTTCTGTAGAATAGGCCGGAAAACGTAAGCATCAATTTCATCTCCCACTGGCATAAAATTTAATAATATCGATGTGATCAATTCTAATTAGCTTGATTTCACACTTCTTATAGATGTGTGTTTATACTTTTTTCCAGACACACGCAGCAAGATCTATTGAATGCAATGGGATCCATGTTCGCAGCAATTCTCTTCCTAGGTTTCGGCAATGTCGTCTCTGTTCTACCAGTAATCGATGTGGAAAGGACAGTCTTCTACAGAGAAAAGGCAGCAGGAATGTACTCCGCTCTGCCCTATGCCCTTGCTCAAGTAAGCACTCTTTCATGTACTTAGCTATTATTTGACTTTGCTTATCACATTTCACAACATTTTCCAATTTTTGTAGGAGTGTTTTTAAGTAACGACACGAAGGTGGTTTTTATTTTTATTATATATACTAACCTATATGAAGTTGGGAAAGGCAATTTCCAAGAGAACATAAGGAATCATATTTCATGGTAATGGTATATCAATTGTTTGTATGTATAAAGGAGAAAATGAATAGTTAATATGTGAAAATTAATTAGGTGCAAATATAATTAATAGTTATTTGTTAATAATTATTTGATGTATATATGTTTAACAAGTAAATATTTAAAAATGGAGTACAGAAAAATCTAGAATTTTGTGCTCTCTACTATTACAATAGAGAAAGATAGGGGCTAGTTAGGGTTTGAGGTTGGAAGTTGTAATTGTGAAAGTGACAAAGAAGGCAAGTTTGTTTCTTCTTTCTTTAGTAATGAGACATAGACTATTTCATTTTAAGAGAATGATGGTGAGATTTGCAATTTGCATG
Organism: Picea sitchensis; assembly: GCA_010110895.2. Taxonomy (NCBI): domain Eukaryota; kingdom Viridiplantae; phylum Streptophyta; class Pinopsida; order Pinales; family Pinaceae; genus Picea; species Picea sitchensis. Next base: position 3,208 of record SNQJ01S0116045.1, on the reverse strand, counting down.
ACTCCAAGAGTATCATTGACCAATCTTGCTTGGACCCATAAATTGCATGATAGCATAACTCGTTTCCACATGGTATGCACATAGTAGTACATGTTTTTCTAGTTGGTGATCAACATGTTTTTCTAGTGTGCTATGAAGAGGTGGATTGAAGCCTCAAATCTTTAATTCTCTTTAGTGGACAAGAATGTGTTAGTTCTCTACTAAAAGAGTTTCCACTCATCTACTATTGGTGTCCTATTGTGAATGTTTGTCAACAGCTAGAAAAACTAGGCCTAGGTGCCAAGAATGCTCTATTGTTGAAAGATTGTTTCCCAATTGGTTATAATGGTAAAGGTTGTCCATAAACACCTCCCAGGATTTACTCCTACATAAAGAGGTTTTTCAGTTACTCATGGAAGTTGGCCCAAGTCTTCTAAAAGAATTATTGAGCAATGACCAAATGAGTAGTGGTTTCTCTCTAAAAATCCCTCACACAAACAACTCTCAATCTATAAAATTTGTTTACTTCCTATGAAGCTCATCTCATCAATTAAAATGTATTGAACATGTTTCAATATGTTTGAGCTCTTCTTCCAACACTATAAGGGAGTAACCATGTAAAGGATTTATGTCCTTAATAGGAATCCTAAGCCCTACATGTACAATGCTTGTGTGTATGTTAAACGTTGCAACTCCAGTAGGGGCAAGAAACAATATTGGGTTATGGCCAGAGGTTACTTGAGAAGATAGTGCTTCTTTGATGCAACTTATAAGGTAGGATTTTCCCATGTCTGCAATGCTTTGGATGGTTATCTTCAATGGTTCTCTTGCTCGTGAGTGTTGTAGCACTGTGTTTAATGCATGTTGTTGATTTGTAGATAATGTATTTTTGGAAGAACATAAGTGATTGAGTTCTTGTATGACTTCCCAAATTAGAGGGTGTAGGATGAGTATCACATGTCCATCCATTTTGGAAATTGTAGTCAATGTTGTGGGAATGTTTTGGAAACTCTCTCTAGTAATATTAAACTCTCTTAAGAAACAAATTGTTCAATAAATCTTCCATGGAATCAAATTTACTTATATCAAATATTACATTAAATTGTTAAATAATTTTTTTATATTATCTTTCTTTTTAATTTTAAGGTCACAGTCAAGTACAGGGATTTGATTGCTGAAGTCTATAGAAGTATACATCCAATCCCCCTCTTGATTTGAATTTATAACCTCTTAAAAAAAAATTAAATACATATTCTTAACCATTAGATCCACTCAAACTATATAAATTTACATACATACATCATGTACTAACTTATAAATTTTTATTAATTTTAAAACTGTAGATATCTTTTTATCACATATTTTTTTAAATAAGTCTGCCTTGCATGTTAAGCCGTAACCTTTTGAACTAACCCTACGCAATGTTCGCACTTCACTCAAGGCTGCCTTTGAGCACAATGCCCGGTTAATTTGATAGCCGGTCTCCACAGAGAACTAAAATTCATCACAAAGTATTTCAAATCCAGGATCGAAAGCTAAAATATGAAATTGATCTCAAATATATAAATGTTTACATAAATTATTCATGCCAAGAGTGGCAGTGGACAAAAACCGAATTGAGGTTATATTATTTAAGAGGCTATCGCGTCACAAGAAAAAGTATATGATTTCAGGTTAACGATATGTAAAGACAGTTTCGCCTTGTTTATTAGTCAACTTCAGAGTGCATGAAATCTCATTATGTTTGTGTGGATCAGGTTTTGATCGAAGTACCATACATATTTGTGCAAACGGTGGTGTACGCAGTGATCGTTTATGCACTGATCGACTTCCGGTGGACAGCCGCCAAATTCTTCTGGTATTTTTTTATGATGTTCTTCACTCTCCTTTACACCACATATTACGGGATGATGACGGTGGGTCTCACTCCCAATGCAAGCACAGCTTCACTTCTCTCCACGGGTTTCATTGCAATCTGGATGGTTTTCTGCGGCTTCATAATTCCACGTCCGGTGAGATCTACTGTCCACTTATATTTGATCAGGCTCCTTCATAAAGTCACTCTCTCATGTTCATGTTTTTTGGAGTGTTGCAGCGGATTCCTGTGTGGTGGAGATGGTATTACTGGGGTTCCCCCTTTGCATGGACTCTCTATGGACTGATAGCATCTCAGTTCGGGGATGTTTCAGATGAAATGGTGATGGCCGATGGTGGGAAGCAAGAAGTGAACAAATTTTTGAGGAGCTACTTTGGATATAGGCACGATTTTATGGGACCAGTTGCAGTTGCTACAGTGTCGTTCGCACTTTTGTTTGCACTTATTTTCGCCGTCAGCATCAAGACTCTCAATTTCCAAACGAGATAACAAGACATTATATTTTATTTGTTTGCAGTGAGTTTTGTTTTTGTTCCCTCAGCGTCAAAGATTTCGATTTCCAAACGAGATAGAAAAGATTGTTTTATATGTTTTGTAACACAACCAAAGTCAACATTCTATTATATTCTACTATTGCATATAAGAAGGTTTAAATACTTTTAATGCTAAGTTCATTAGCATTTGTTATCTTAAAAGTTTTAATATTTTTTAAAAACGTGTTTGTAATTGGCGGAATTAGCTTATCGTTTGGACACCGTTTTGAATCTGGATTGCCATGTAAAACATATTACTTCAAAACCGATCTTTCTAACAAAACAAATCCATCAAAATCGATTTCTCTACCAACATTGTTACATTGTTTAATGTGTATCCATCAAAACCGATCTCTCTACCAACATTGTTTAATGTGTATTAATTAATGCTACATTGATCAAATATGGATTGTATATGCTCAACCTATAGATTGAGCATGCTCTAGATGCTGCAGTGATAAAAGATGATGCACATTAATTGGAAAATACTGTGGATAATGATAATGTATAAGTGGAAAAATTACATTTACTTTTATTGAAGGTGGGAAACATATTAAAAAAAACATGAAATACATCATTTTTAGTGTGGATAATGATAATGTATAAGTGGAAAAATTACATTTATCTTTATTGAAGATGGGGAACATATTAAAATTTCATTTGCTCTCATTGAGAATGGGAGACATATTAAAAAAAATATGAAAAATACTAGTTTTAGTGTGGATAATGATAATACATAAGTGGAAAAATTACATTTACCCTCATTGAAGGTGGGGAACATATTAGAAAAAAAATAATGTTTTCCCTAATATGTCCTCCA
>SNQJ01S0116044.1:27054-38454 GCA_010110895.2 Picea sitchensis | reverse complement strand
CTCTATTTAAAGAGCATGGAGGGTCATTTGCCGATGATCAATTGTGAGAAACTCTCTTGTAAAATCTCTCTGTAATCTTTTTCTTTGCATTAATAAACTGCTCCAAGAGGCCGCGTTGGCCGGGGCCGTGGATGTTTTCCTGTAGGGGTTTTACCACAAGAAAACATTGGTGTGTTCATCTTTGATCTGGTTATGTGAGTGGTTACTGAAGGTGTTCGTCCTCTGTTGGAATACCTGTGTTGTCGAACAAAAATCAAGGACAACATAAGATCCCTTAGCATACCTAGTAGGAGATTTGACTAAGGTAATGGATGACCTTATTTTGAAATAAATGGAGCTAGGTAGTATAACCGATCGGCTCAAGAAAAAAGATGAAAGGGTGGAAGAACTTGAATACTAGACAAAGAGAAGAGAACTTATGTTGGCCCAAATAAATGCTTCCAAGGAACAGGCCCAAAAAGAGTTAACTTAGGTAAATATAAAATTGAAAGGAAAATCAACTTTAAGATCATCCAAACATGTTATTAGGGATAATATATATGTTGGATAGTTGGTTTAGACAGTTGGTTTCCATTGATGTCAACCCTTGGAGAGTGATATTCGACATTCATGTCAACCCCTAGAGATTGATGTCAACCCTTGGAGAAGCCTAGAAGCCCCACATAGGTGGAAGAGATTGTTGGACAGTTGGCTATCATCTATATGATCGATATTGATGATGAGTTAGTTGGGTACATTTGATGTAGTCTACATGTATCCTCGAAGGTGTGGTTATGGGACCCAAATTTGATTGAGGAATTATAACATGAAGGATAGTGAAATTATAGGTAATACTATCATAGATGAATAATGCACGTCATGTTGTTTCCAGTGATATGTGGAACACCATGTGGTTCCTCACCGTTAGGTATATATGGCATTGTGAAGTTGTAAGACCCAAGGAAAGGTTAAGAGGCCCTAGTTGGTTACAAGTCAAATAGTAAAAGGGGTAAAGTGATTGTAACAAGTGATCTCTAGAGTCCCTAAATTAAGGGGAGAAGTTACCTATCATTTGTATAAATACACCTCAAGAATTCATTCACAAACACACTCACACACTTATTCATTGATAGTCTATCTTGCAATCTAGTGAATTGCCATGGTTTAGTGAATGGTTATGTTCTATATTGGAATTTTTGTGAATGCAATGGGAAGTCTGAAGCAGTGAAGAAAGTGCGAGAAAAGTGTGAGAGTTTCAAGTTGTAGAAGGCTAGGGTTTATGAAAAACCCTAATTACTGACATCCTCATGGGTTTTACTATATCTTTCAAGTGAGGCATCCTCACGGGTCANTGGGAAGTCTGAAGCAGTGAAGAAAGTGCGAGAAAAGTGTGAGAGTTTCAAGTTGTAGAAGGCTAGGGTTTATGAAAAACCCTAATTACTGACATCCTCATGGGTTTTACTATATCTTTCAAGTGAGGCATCCTCACGGGTCATCTAGTGTCTATCTCGAGAGGAAATAGTAACTAAAGTCTGAAGCAAGTACACAGGTCAACATTCTATAGGTTCAGTTCAACTACATAATTTTTGGTGCGGTTATATGCTTGTTTTGATGGTTTTTTTTTCTTATGATGTGGTGATGCTTGAGACATTCTTGGTATGGTTGGGAGGTTCCATTTGAGCTTGTTTCTCCTTCTTATATGTCTGCGCACCTATGAGTTCTTCTTCCAGCTTCTTCATATCGTGTGCTCCTTTGACGTGCTAAGTGATTGACATTGTCTTCTACCTCTGCTTGAGCTCCTGGATAGTTTCTCTTATCTTCTCCTCTTCTTGGTCCCACTGTTGGACCTGTTGATCCTCCTCCAGCTTTGTCCATAGCTTTGTTGATTTATCAAACAAGTCGGTAGTTGCATGGACTTGTTGCTCCATCTCCTCCATCTATTCTACTGATTCCTACTTCCTTTTCTCCTTGACCTCTAGGGGAGTGGTAGGGGTGAGTTTCTCCCGAAGGGTCTCGATCTTMTACATGTATTGATCGATTTTCTTCTCAATCTGATAAATCTTTTTCGTTGTTGTGAGCTATGTTTTCTGCGCACTCTTTGGAATTTTTTCATAGGCTACCACCAATCCCTGTTCGATCCTATCCATGTGATATTTATTGTCTTTGATCTCAATATTGACCTGCTCGAGCACCAATTCCAACTCTTCTTTGTTGTCCTTCGTCCACTGCAATTCCGTTGTGTTTGTGCGTGCACATGGTTGTWCCTCTTGYGTGACACTGAMTTGCAGTTTATACAATGCCTTGGTTGGTATTCGGGTCATTACCAATTGTATTTGGGGTAAATATTTCACTAGTGTCTGACCCACAATTTCATCCATGCGCAGCATCTTGGGTGTAACATGAAATGTCAAGCTCGGTTGTGTTGTCGTCTGGATCCTATCATGCTCGCTTGATCCAACCTTGGCTCCTTCCTATGATGTTGTGGGGTCTGATTCTATTCCTCTGTCGTCCCTCTGTGTTTCTTTGGTCTTCTCGAGGAGTTACCTCATTTCTACCATCACATACTGCATCATGTCCCTTTGGCAATGAGCTTCGTCAAAATCCTCCACTATTTGATCTTGGACCATCTCGGCCACGAGGTTTGCGTCGTCCTCTGTAATCATATATTCTGGTGGCTTTTTGTGTGCCTTAGTTTTCTTGCGCGCACCCCCCGTTTTTATAGTTGGCCTCTTGGACTGGCCTTGATCCTGCTGAGTAGCACTTGATGTGGTTCCATGTGTTGTCTCGGTCTCTTTTTCTTGTTCCTGCAACGCCTAGGTGTTTTTCTTCTTCCCCTTCTAGGTGCCTTTCTTGGACACAATCCCTTTCTTCTATTTCACTGGGTTCTAACCTATCCTTGGCTTCTAAGGCGTCATTTTTTCTCCTGCAAGTTTTTGTTCTGGCCCTGCCTCATCCTCCTTATCCAAGGGAATCTCTTGATTCAAGTCTGGAATCCTTTACTCCTCATGCCAATCCTTGATGGAAATTTCTAAGTCCTCTTCCTTGATGCAGTACCACAGTTGTGGCCATTGATTCTCGGGATCCTTTTGTTCTTGGATCCACACGGTATGCTTGGTCGATTTAAAATTTTCTATGCCTGGTATTGTGCAACCACTTCTGGTGTAATCCACCAAGTGTTGGCGATGCTTTCCTATAGGTCACTGTAATACCCTACGAACATGTCTTCATTCACACTTTTGTTCTTGGGGTCTGAATTGATCCACAACAATAGGTATTGTGTTTCACTGTAAGGATTGGATCTCAAGGAAAAGTATGTATACTTAGTATCCCTCCATCCGACCAAGGTGATCGGGACGAGTAGCCACGAATAGTAAAATTTTATCCCTAGGTCCTACGTGTCCTTGCAATCTTCCAAGAACAAATTCAACAAGTACGGGGCCCAGCTAAGTATAATGCCCTCCACACACTATGCTACAACTACGACGACCCCGACAGGGACTTCCTCCTTGCGGCATTTCCTGAGTAACTTGCGCGCCATGATTTTTGTGTCCATCCTTGTTGTTGCGTCACTAATACGCTTAATTGTGATTCTTCACGACCCTGTTTTTGTACCATGTGTATTCTTCATTTCCTTGGCCAGTGCATTCTCCTTCATTTTTTCATCTAAGAATTGTGCAAGTGTCTCCCCCCGAGGTGGCAGCCTTGTAATATATGTAATGAGCTCCACGTATATCGAGATGGGTTGTTCCAGCCATAGGTATATTTCGTGGGTAACTTCCATCAACTGCTTGATGCAGTTTCTTATGTCCCGGCCCCTTTCAAAGTGTGGGATCTCCAACAGGCCTAGAATCCCAGTTTTGGCTAGTCTTGTTGCCCATTGTTTTGGTTGGTTAATTGGTTCGTTGAAGTGTCCTATACCCATAGTATCCAGGTAAAAATTCTTGGAAAACTCCAGGAACTTGTCCGTATCAGTCACATCATGGTTGGAGTATCGTATTTTCTCCACGTGGCTTAACAGGCTACCCATGACATGCACCCCTTATAGAATGCGTGGTAAGACTATGGTTCTGGCAACCTGTCTACATAGTGATCTTGATACTGGTTGCTTGCCCTTGCATTGTGGTGGCTGACTCGAGGTTCCAGCCTCCATTGTTATCTCTTCTGAATATTCCTCTGCATGGACGGTGACATCTTCCATTGTTCCCTCCTTTGGTTGTTCCGGTGTGGTTGTGTGTGACCTTTCTGGTTCGTTTGGGACCGTCGCACTAACCCTCAATGTTTTTTCAGAGCATGAAGTATTTCCTCTATCCCGAGTCTGTTGGCTCTATCCTACTTTTGGCATATCTATATCCATGCCCACTGGTGTTGTTTGTTGGGTTTCCTCCACCACTCGTGTGGGGCTTCCTGGTGTCATATTAGGTATAGGATTTCGTAAAAGTTGACAAATTATCGAGGCCGAGGTGGTTGTTCTTCACTTCCCTGTGGCTGTTGAGGTGCTCTAATGTTGCTTTGCGGTTGTTTCCATGTTCGGCTCGACGCTCCTCACTTAGGTGGTGCCATGGTGGTACAAGTATTCTCCTCTGAGCTTAGTTGGCTATGTAACTTCTACAAACTCGCTCGTTGCTCTGTATACTCTATCGCTCTTTGCTTTTCTCAATTTCACAATAACCCTTATGATCCTTGTGTTCTTACCTTATATAGGAATCGTGTAAAACTTCTCGGAGACTTTAATCAACTTGTGTTTTGAATGAATCGGCGCTTCTCACGTACTTTCCATTGAATTCCCTTGTCGTCTCCAATTGGCGTGATTAATACGGTGTCTCGTCAATCGTTCTTGTCATTCAAGTTTCGTAGCCACCATCCATTGGCACTTAATTTTCATACCCGTCCTTTATGTCCTTTCCACCTTTTAGCGAACGTTGGTCTTTTCTCCATCGCGCTATCATTTTCGACTGCACGTTCCCATTTTCTTTTCGTCGTGCTACTCCTTTGTTGCTATCTTTTGTTGTCCAGCGCGGTAACCCCTCTATTAGTTTTTTTTTTTTTTCAAGTGCTAGGAGGTCAATTGTCCCTATACATCTTTAGTCAACTCCCATTTATCATCCCTCTGAGTTATGTTCATTCTAAATCCTTCAACTGTACAACACCCCCATCTGTAATAGTCTTTACTTCATATGGTCCTAACCAATGCATTTTGAGTTTTCGTGGATGCTGAAGATATTTATTGTCGTACACCAAGACTAAGTCTCCTTCCTTGAAATTTTTCCTATTGATATGTCTGTCATGCCAAGATTTTTCCATTGCTTTCTATTCTTCTTGGTGAAACCCTGCTAGAATCCTATATTCCACCATGATCATCAGCTGACTTATCCTTTCCTGTACTGCGCCTCACTTTGTCATGTTGGCAATTGTTGTTACGTGCAGACTAGGTACCAAAAACTCTAATGGCAACACTGCTTCTTTTCCATACACCAATATGAATGGTGTATGCCCTGTCAATTGTTTGCATGTGGTCTTGTACGCCCACAATATTGTCTGTATCTTCGAGTCCCAATCATCCCTATTAACGTTGCAGATATTTGTCAGTGCATTCTCAAGGATTTTGTTAAAGGCTTCCACTATTCCATCTTCTTGAGGATGATATGGTGTACTCTTTTGATGATAAAATTCAAACTCCTCAGTCATAGCCTTAATAGTGTTGTTAATGAATTGAGTGCCATGGTCACTATTCAAAATCCTTGGGCATCCAAATCTAGTGATCACTTGCTCAAACAATAAGTGTGTTGTTGTCTTTGCACTACAATATTTTACTAGTGTTGCTTCTTCCCATCTTGTTAAGTACTATGTCGCAGTAATAATGTACCTCACTTCTGACCTTTTTGTTGGTGGATTAATTGGTCCCACAAAATATATTTCACATTTGTTAAATACTTGCAAAGTTACTTGTGGCCTGAGGGGCATCTCATCCCTTCTATTCAGTTTACCAACACTCTGACATACATCACATAAATGGCAATAGTCATTTGAGTCTCTGTGAACAGTTAGCTACCATAGTCCTACACGCAATACCTTTTGCGCGGTAGCTTTGCCTACATAATTCCTCTTGCTATTCCCCCATGGGATTCTACTAAAATCCTAGGTCTTTCATGTTCTAGCACACATCTTCTCAAGATGCTATCTGTACCCATTTTGTATAAATGTCCTGCAATCAATTGATAGTCTCCATCCTTGACTACCAATGTTTTCTTCTGCACAGTATTGAATTCAAGTGGCATAGTCTATGTACTCAAGTACTGGATGATGTTTGTGAAGTATTCATCGGCTATTTGGACTAAAAATAGTTGTGCATCGGGAAATTTTTCCTCTAGATTTGTAGGTTCCTCCCCATTAGTGATCCTTGATAGGTGATCAGGTCCTGCATTTAACTTCCTTGTTTTGACTATCACTTCAAAGTCAAATTCCTGGAACAACAATAACCATCTACAAATTCTCCCCCATAACACTATCTTGTTGACGAGGAATTTGAGAGATGAATGGTCTATGAACATCTTAAATTTTTTTCCCAATAAATAATGCATGAACTTTTGAAGTGCATAGAACATAGCTAAGCCTTCTCTTTATGTGGTATTCTAATTCTACTCTGATTCTGACAGTTTTCTTAGAAAATGCTATAGGATGGTCCAATTCTCTATATCTTGGTTGCGCCCAAATAGCTCCAAGTGTTATGGTTGATGCATCTGCATGGACATGGAATGTCTTTTCCTAATCTGGGAATACTAGTATTGGTGCAGTTACCATCTTCTCTTTCAGGGTGTCCAATCCGCACTAACAGTCCTCATTCCACTGAAACGTGTTGTCTTTTCTTAGCAATTTATCCATTGGCGCAGTGATCTGTGCATACCCCTTTATAAATTTCTTGTAGTATCCTGTGTGTCCCAATGTCTCTCTCAATTGGTGGACTAATTTTGGTGGTGGTAGATTAACAATTAGAGCAATCTTGGCAGGATCTACTAGCAAGCCTTGTTTTCATACTATATGTCCTAATAGTATCCCAAAAGGTGTTTTGAAGATACACTTCTTGATATTTAACGATATCTGACACTGCATGCATCTTTTTCTTTCAACATACTATAGACTATCCCATCGTCCAGATATATCTTTAAAAACTGGTGGATGAATTCTTTGAATGCAGCTATGACTACTCTCGAAAATATTGTTGGTGCATTCTTCAGTCCAAACGACATGACTATATACTGGTAGGATCCCCATTCCATGGAAAAAGTGGTCTTTTATCTATCTTTCGATGCTATCTTGATCTGATGGTATCCTGAAAATATGTCGGTGAATGAATAAGATTCATGTCCTCCTACGTTCTCCAAAACCTCATCTGTGAAAGGAGTAGGGAATGGGTCATGGAGGCACGCATCATTCATCTTCCTCAGATCGAAATATATTCTTATTTATCCTTGTTTCTTCTCCTAAACTACCATTGGGATTGCCCATTCAGATTCCTCTACAGGGTCTATGATTCCATCCTCCAACATCATATTTATTTTGGCTTTGACTTTTTGCTTATATATGGGGTTTAGTCTGTATGGTCGTTGTTTGATCGGCCTTGTCACAACTCTGAGCGGTATCTTCATTTCACCTAGCTCTCCTTATATTCCTTTCATTTATGTGAACGTTGTTAGGAACAGGTCACTATACTCACGCAATAAATCCGTTATGATTTCCATTGTTTGCTCGTCCCAGTAGTCTCCAATGTTGGCCATTTTGGGATTCTCAACTGTCCCAATGTTGACTTTATTCACCTTGATCGGTGTAGAAATTAATTTTGATTCCAGAGGTGGAACTTCTACTTGTGTTTCTCCTTCAACTTCCTCAATATGAATATCGCACGAGTCATCTTCATCTGGTGCTTCTTCCATCACGTGGTAGCATGACAATAGTTCTTTTACTGTCTATTTGTTTTTTTGTTGTTCTTATGTCATGAGTTCAAATTCCAGTTCTTTAATGAATATCACCCCTCTGATTTGTTTAAGTGTTGTGTCTATGTTGGTTTTCTCATGCTCAAATGAGAAAGTGACTGCAAATTTCTGTTGTAATATTATTTACCTTGTAGTTCCTCTACGCAATTCCTAGTCTTCATACCAGTTTGTTGGGATGCCTTCTAATGTGTGAACAAAATGATGAGGCCAGTCCTCTGGTGGTGTCATTTTCCATGGCACTATGCATTTCTCCAATTTTTTTGTTGGTGTCGCCTATCCATCATATTTCTGCAGCTGGTTTCTCCCTTGTTCTGCGCCAAACCTAATGTGCAGTAATTGCTTACATTGATACCAGTCGTAAATTTTTTCTTTGTATGCACCCCACCATATTGCATGTGTTGCCTTGAGTGTTATCTCCAGGTCTAAGAGCCTTTGATTTTCTAATACTTCATTTTCGTATCGTTTTAAGAATGCTTCAAATTCATTCACCCCATGGAAGCTGGGAGGTTCCCTTATCTCTTTACCTACCCATCTTAGTGCGCAACATTCTTGCACATATTCTTGTGGAAACTTTATGCAACCTCTTCTACTAGTTTTCTAAGCCCGTATCTGAGTATAATGCACATGAGGTGATTCTTCTCCAACTGAGTACCCCATCTGTAGTTGGGTTCATGTAATCTTCTTCTTGTGCGGTTTTTTTGTACAACTGGTTAATTTTCTCTAGTTCCAAGCAAGTAGGTTCTACAAACCTTTCCCCTTCTGATGGGTCCAATGGCGCAATGACTCTGTATTCTCCTGACTCGAATGTCATCCTCCTCGTATTTAAGTTTATTATGGCCTGGTTATCAAACGCCTAATCCAAGACATGTAATGTAAGATAAGGTGTTGTGCCATCCAGTATCTCGATTACTTCGAAGTCGTATTTAGTCCGTACTCCATCGAGATATATTGTCACTCCTTTCAGTCTTCCAATTGGTAGAAATCTGTTTTTATTTGCTAGTTTCAGCTGAACAAGTGAATATCCTAATGTGGGTTCTCCCATACATTGCCATGTCTTCTTAGGTAATACATTTATTTCGGATCCTAAATCCAGTATAATATCTCCCATGTTGAAATATCCAATGTTGGCGTTTAGTCTAAATTCCTTGTTTGTTCTCCTTCTTGTATGCAGATGATCAACTGTTTTCTATTCTAGCTTTCCTTCTGCCTCTATTCTACATCTTTCTAGAATATTTTATAATATTTTAATAGGGGACAGATCATTTAGTAGTCAAACACGGGATTGCAAAAAACCCTTAATCGTACTTACTTGTCCCAGTGGCTATGTTTCTTCAGTGTGATCCAACGATGATGGCCAGGGGTGATTTTAAGGATGGAAATTTATTTTAAAATGTAGAAACCTTGGCGAATATTAGTAATCTTTCATATGCCAACTATAAATCTTTGGCGATATTTTTGTAAAAATATTTAAATTTATAAGGATTTTATATAGTTTTTATAAAAATTTGGCGATTTTTATGGTAAAATAATTTTATCCTATAGAATTTGGGCGAATCATTTTTAAAATAGCGAATCTCGATTTTGGAAAAACCATGGAAAATTAGCCCATGAGCAAAATTTAGCCCCTAAAATCATCCATGATGATGGCATCTCGTATGCTGGTACTTCCTTATTACACTGCACAGTTGATGTCGATGCAATGTCTGGTTTCATAAATTCTTGTCTAGCTTGCTTGAATGTCTCCTTTTCGTCCTACACATCAGACTGCTTCTTTGGTTCAGCATTATTTTTCACCCATTGTTGTTGTGTTGGCTCTTGTCTTACTGTGTCATTTCCTATTTTATCTCCTCCCCGTGTAACTATATTGATGTTTCTTCCTTCCTCCCTCGCTTATGATGAAATCCACTGAACATCCTGATTGTTATGATTTATCTTCTCTTGGATCTTCCCTAATAGTGTTGGAAATTATTCTGTGTCATGATCTGATGCGCGACAATACATACAGGTCGTTGGTGGAAGTGTACATTCTCTGGCATAGTGTCCTACTTGTTGATAATTGTGGCATACCACTAGTCCTCTGCCTCTTCAAAAATGTCCTATTTCTCTTCTTCCACCTTTGTAGCCAACCATATCCCCTCGTGGAACATTATACTAAGGCACATGGTTATATTGTGTAGTATTGTAGTGTGGTTGTGCAGTATTATACTGTGGATTTGCAATGGTATATTGGTGTTGCGCAGTGTTATATTGTTGTTGCGTAGGGCTATACGGGGCTGGTACTTGGTTAAAATTTGGTGCATCTTGCCAGGTCATCATTTCTGTCGACACCCTATATGCATATGATGTTCTTTCCCTCATGAGGTCCATGGTTCTACAATATTTGTCATCATGACCTACTGACTTCCAAAAGTTGCAATACGAGCTCTTCGGTACTATCTAGTACTTATGCATCATTGGGCAGTGATATGGATCATGACCCTGTTTCTTACAGATATCACACCATAGTCCTCTTATTGGAAATGGGTTTGGAATTCTTTCTTCCATGTATTGCATGAATTTTGTACATTCGTTCTTATGGTGTCCTTCTGTCCTACATGTGGTACACCAAACGGCTTCTCTTTTATCCTTACCTTTGTTCTGGTTTAGCTAGAACGTTAAGTTATTTAGATCCTCCTCCAACTCCTCTATGGATGGATGTGTCTTCTGATATTGGTTCTCTTCTAGTTGTAGGGATTCTTGTAGAGTCTCTTCCTGTGTCTGAAACTTCTATTGTCGCAACAGATATTTCAAGTGTGGTAGTAGTGAATTGACAAACAGATGCCTATGTTGCATATCTTTCATGACATATTTTAGCTTCCCCTTCAATTGTTTGAATATCTGGTCCATCTCCCATATATATTCTCCTGGTTTCTGTCTAATCTCGATCATCTTGTTCATGTATTGATCCTCTAAACTAGGATTCTGGAACTCATTTATCAACAGCTTCTTGATATCTCCAATCATTCTGGTTGTCCTTGGCAGACTGTTCACAACTAAAATCATGTACCAATATAGTGCGTGATCTCTTAGCGTAATATCTAACTGTGCAAGTTTAGTGTCCTTGTCTGTGATTTGTTTCTCTTCCCATATCTTTTTGCAGATAAACAAGTGATTCTTTGGGTCCTCTGACACCTCTCCTTTGAATTATGGTAACCTGATGGTGGGATCATGTCCTAACATCCTGAATGTTAAACTAATACCTCCGCACAGTGTAGATACTTGACTAATTCTTCTTGAGCTGGCTCCCCCAATTGTTGTTCCTTGTGTAGATGTACATTTTGTTGTCTTCCTTCTCCTGAAATTCAATTGTCTAAATGGTGGTGTTATTCTTGGTGTATTAGTTGCACATGGGTTTATGGGTTCTGTTATAACCCTATGATTCATAGGATCATCT
>SNQJ01S0116044.1:15904-27044 GCA_010110895.2 Picea sitchensis | reverse complement strand
TAATTAATTAACAATTGAGTTAGCATGTTAGTAATTAATCAATTGTTAATTAATTAAGTTAGTATTAATAACTAGGTTAGTAATTAGGATTAATTAAATATTAAATAAAACAAATTAATAAAATATATATAAAAAACAAAACAAAACATAATAAAATATATAACAAAAAGTAATAAAACAAATTTAAAATAAAAAAACAAAATATAATAAATACAAAATAAAACAAACATAAGAATTAAAAACATACAATATAAAAAAACATTTAAATAAAAACTTAAACGAAACATATAACAAAACAATAATAAAAAATATTAAAAAAAAAACAAAACTTAACAAACTAAACTATCCTAAGTCTACCCCACACACATCATTCATACATCACGTCCTATCCAAGTTCACGTCAAACAAATGAACGGCTATTAAAAATTTCGGACCCCCCCCTCACCATCCGGAGTTTAACGAGAGGGGGGTCTGGAATGATGGTTTCCCAATACCACCCCCCATCCACGTGTCAGTCCTACAATCCAGCGGACCCCCCCCCCCAAACCGCATACCACCTCAGGGGGGGTCCAGAATACCACCCAGCATGAAAAAAACCATTTTTTTCATTTTTCTGCCTTTTTTCGCTTGTTCAGCATGTCTTCGTCCAAGGCTGATTATTGGAAAAGGAAGATGGATTTTAAAAATATGAGAGGTTTTTTCTCATCACAGTCTGAGGAACAGCAACCTCTCTCATTTTTTGCAACGGAGCTACGAGAAGGGAGAATCAAAGCCATCTTCGAGGCCCTTTTTTCCAGATTTCTTCTTTTCTGTTACAGTCCTGATTTTGCAAGAGCTGTTACGGCCAGCTGGGGACGAATTTGGAGAAACCGAAGGAGATTTTTGTCCAGAACATTCCCATTTCCAATAACCTCCTTCATTTTTTTCCTAGGTGTCATCGTTGAAGAGAAACACATGTCTGTTCGGACCCCTTTTTCGCAAAAAACCGGTCTGTCTTTCATGGCAAACAGTTCCAAATTTTGTGGGATTGGTGGCTATTTTTGGCCGAGGCGGTTACAACCGACTCTCAAAAATTGTTGGGGGATCTCCCCTATTTATTCAGAGATGATTTTTAATGTAAGGGTTGTTGATTTCACGCCCAGGCAACCTGGGAGCACTATAACTTCTATCAGAGATTTTCCAGAAATATAAAGAAACGTTTCACAGGATTCCTATATGTTAGCTATTGGTGAAGTTTTTCCCTCGTTGTTGAATGTGTATCTGCCTTTTTTATCATTGTGTTGTCTTTCTGATCTTTTAAAAGGAGTTAAAGTTACATGATTTATCTGTGCATACCCTGTTTTCTGACTTTTAAAAAATCTAAATGTTTGTCTTCTGATGTTGTGGTGAAGAAATTATTAAATGCTTCTTTACTGGATTGATAATCTCACATTTTCTGCTAATCCATAACTTATTCCCAAAGAATCCAATAGTTGCATTATCTTGCCCTGTGAAAAGACTTCTTATAAACTGTTATTTGATCTCTATCTTTATGAACAGACCCCATAGCCCAATGGCCTTCTTTTACTGTCTCAACCAGAAAACTCCAAGAACGTATCTTATTCTGCATAGCTAGCCTAATATCCTCTTCCAACAAAGTTATATCAGACAGAGAGATACCTCTCTGATTCTTGGAGGGCTAGATCCCTGACTCGAAGTGGTTTTGATGTTGCCTCTTTGACTGCCATCACATCCTTGGGCAAATTACAGAGCGCTAACAGGTTCCATAATGACACTAATATGGATAGGAGTGATGTCTTCTATTTCCTCTCTTGCACCTCTCGTGTTCCTCTCATATGTCCCGCATGAGATTTCCTCAATCTGCTCCACAGCCTGGAGATCCTCTACCTCCTCTTCATCACTTGTCAAGACTTCCCTCGCGGCTATGGCTCTCTTCTTGGAGTTCACCTTATATCAGTAGGGTACTCCACTGCGCGTCTTTCCAGCTATTTCCATGATCTTCTTGACCTAGTTTTCATCCATCATAATTGATTCCAATGCCTCCTCCTTATTTCCTTTATCCCCTTCTTCTTCCATTTCTCATTCTCCTCTTAGTTCTTCCCCCCTTCCCCCATGCACACAGGGAATTTTAGTTGTCTGACTCCATTGTCATTACACCTTTGTTCTATAGTAACATCTTAATGGAAGTATATAGTGATATGATGTACCTACCTCGAGGTTCCTTCAATAACTCTTGTCCAGCTGTGTTGTATGACTTCGTTGTATCTATGGAAAATTTTGTGATAAATCCTGCAACAATGTTGTCTAACCAAAAATCTACTGCATGCGTAAACTTATTATCAACTTCTTGTAATTGTGTGATCTCTTCAGGATTCCACTCTAGTTGTCTGATATGATTTTTTGGATGGTTTTTTTTCAATCTTTTTATCCACTCCTGCAATACATGCGGGAAATCACAGAAAAAGACGTCATGCAAGTCATTGAATACGTACTTGTCTAGATATTTGTGTGGTGTCAACTTCAAATTTTTGTTATCTTTCTGCGCAAAATCTATCTCATTTGTCTTCAACTAGGTCTCTATCTCTTCCTTCGTTGGATTCCATGGTCTCATCATTCCCTTTTATATTCTGATTTCCTCAATGAAGTTTTGTCCGATTCGACATTATTTTGACGTGTATTCCCCAAATCTCACATACTCAGACCCATTTTCTTCCACACAATCGGCCACAAAACCATTTGTTGGTTTTATACTCTTCTATTGGTCTTGAGGATTCTTTATGGTTTACTCTGATTCTACCTTACCATCCTACATTGACCCTGGTAAAGATTTGATAAGATTCACAACAAAATCCCTTTAAACTATTGGCCCCTCTGGTAAACCAGAAGGCAACGCAACACACAGAGAGTACTGCACAATCTCACCCAAGATAGATATATGGGTGGCTGAAATACTCAGGCGTTTGCAACTTGAGAATGAGCAGAGATCTGTGGTTGTTCTCTGTAATCTTTATTCATTCATTCTAACATATAATTATAGCATTCATTCTATTCATGCATGTGGAATACCAGATCTAACTAGTTAATTCATTCATCTAACATTCAACAATTAATCAGAATAACGATGCATACATTCATTCACATACACAGGTGTTACTATGGTTCACCCCCTCCTGGTCTACGTCCACAAAGATCTGTCTCTCAATATTTTATTATGGTTCAGAAATATATCATGTCACACGTGTTTACAATCTTAGATCTCACCCTTTTCCACAAGTTCCTCGATCCCTATGAGGCTAACTAGACCACACCAGGCTCCTCAGCCTGCGATATAACCCTCGATATCGATTTTCTCACTCCTTCCCTAGCTCACTAGCTTGATGACTCATACATTACTTACAACTCTCTCTTCCTCTGTGTATTTATGTATATTTTCCCCCCTCTATCTCTCCTCTCTCTCTCTAAGTACTACTTATTTATATCATTGGCTCGCGATCCATTACAATACATTACAAAAACCCTAACCCTAGCATCTTTAGGTCTTCCTTGCATGTGTGCCTTGCCTAATTCTCTTACACATGTTGCTTTTCATTCCAGATGTCTTTTCCTCCTTGCATGCTTCTCCTCCAAAAATAGCCTTTCTTCCTGGCTAGGCCTGCATCCAACAATTGGGATTTAAGTGGAAACCCAAATGGGAGAAAACCATAGAATGTTGTATTATATATATCAATATTACATTCATAGGAAGCACCAACTGGAAGGAGGCTCCAACACCCTGTTTACAGGCTCCAACCTGAAGGAATCTACAACTCCCTGAATTCTCCGGCTACAACTGGAAGGAGGATCCAACCCCCTGGTTTACAAAATCCAACCTAAAAGAAGCTCCAACTCCCTATATTATTTGGATCCAACCCCCTAGTTTACAGGCTCCAAACTAAAGGAAGCTCCAACTCCCTGTATTCTTCAGCTCCAACCGGAAGGAGGATACATCCCCCTTTCCTTGCCCCGACCTTCCTCCCTGAAATATAAGTGTATTACTCAACATGTCACTAGCACTGATATTTTCATTGTCATTGTCATTGATATATCAACCTATCACTGTCACTTTCAACCTGGCACATCAACCTGTAACTCATGATCAACTAATCATCCAACTTATCACTTTCCCTGTCACTATCTTTGTCACTGATATACCATCATCAACCAACTATAACCAGATCCACTCACATGGATACCAAAACCATTACCAAGATGTCCATTAAACCATATGCCATAACAAGAATGTCCCATATACATCAACTATGTACCAAAACATGTACTATTTCATGCATCAACCATGTGTCAAATCCTATGCCATATCATGCATCAACCATGTACCAAAACATGTATCATATCATGCATCAACCATGTACCAAAACATGTATCATATCATGCATCAACCATGAACCAAGATATGCCTCATACATATACCACCATATATCAAGTGTATATCTCAACCATGTACCAACATCACAAATATGTTCCTATAAAAACCATGACATATACTAAACCAGATACAAGGGTACCATAACATCACTCAACCATGTAGACAAGATGTACCTCAAACCATGTGCCTCAATCATGTTCCAACATCCATAAACCATGTACCAAGATATGTACCTCAAACATGTGCCATATCACTCATTATATTCCTCAAGCATATACCATACAAAAAACCATATGCCAAGTATCCAATATGTGCCTCAAGGAATATACCAAAACTCATAATGACATGCCTTAAGCATGTGCCAAATTTTCCAAGATGTAAGCCTCGAAACACATATAAAAATACTTATGATTCTTTAATAGACCTGGTGGATTATATAACATACATGAAAAACTTCCTTAGCCTCAACAACCTAGTACAAGCATCCTCCCCAAATTTTCCTTAGCCTCACAGGACTAAGACCAGTCAACTAGTGGGGACTTGCGGAGCGAGGGTCGTACCACCTGCAGGGGTGCCTCATGGGACACTACTAGCCTGACCCATGGGTGTCATCCAAATTATGGTTTTCTGAAAAAACACCTAACACACCTGCAATCCCTAAAATTTCACACTCCTTACTCTTTTGTTGCCTTAGATTCACTGTCTCACAATTGCCAATAGATCACTTGCTCACATGGAAGATATTCAATGACTTTTGTGTGTGAATATACTTATGAGAGACTTATTGAGGTGTATTTATACTTTTTCCAAGTAACTTCTCTCCTTAATTTAGGGTCAACCTGTACTTTCTTGTTACAACCACTTTACCCTTTAATTAATGATATGTAACTGTTTAGGGGCTTCTTAAACATTCTTCGGGGCTTCCAACTTCATGACATCATAACTCCTCAACCGTGAGGAACTATGTGATGTCCCATCTATCATTGGAAATGGCATGATGAGGAATATCCATCTATGAGTGTTTTACCTGCATTTTCATTGTCCTTCTTGTCCTTATTCCTTAAACAACTTTTGGATTCATGACCACACCTATGGGGCTTCTTGTAGACTTATTCAAATTCACCCATCACATATATTGATATCAATGACAACCACTTCTGTTGACATCAATGACAACCAAATTACCAATAATATCCCCCTTTGGAATTGATGGAAACACTCATATTCCCCTTATGACCATTGCTCCTCATATGTCTCTTTTGATGTTTCTCTGCTCATTTTATCTCCCCCTTTGACATCAATGGAAAGGGTATGTCTCTTTGAGGATGCTCCCCCTTTCTATCGGGGAAATTCCCCCTATTATTATACCAGGGTCAAAGTATAGATAGAGCTATGATCTCCCTTAAAAGAAAATCTAATTCCTAAACTATCCCAAGCACTCTAAATAGATGAACAGAAAGAGATAGGAAAGTAGGTAAGAAGTAGTACCTTTAGTCCAATGTTCGATGTAGACCACTTCCAGCTTTGTAGCTCTGAGGTTGCAAGTCTCCTCCCAAATATGACCTACAAAAACACTTAGGCAATCAATTCTATAGATATTCTATCTCTACTCATCAATATTAGGGTTATATATAAACCATTATGCATAAATCAAATGAAAAACATAAAGATATCATTTGGGACAGGAAAAAGACTATTTTATTCAAATACAAAGATAAAAAAACTACAATATTTGTAGGTCGATGCTCCTGTGAACCTATTCCAAGCTCCTCTTAATGTTTATCCAAGTGCACTATCCCAATTCTTTCTCTTACAATTAGTTGATCACTTCATGGGAAGGGAAGGGATTGTATAGGAGAAAAGGCTAGAGAGGGAATGTCGAGGAAAAAAATCAGAAGGGGTTGCAAATACTTGGGCAAGGAAGGAAAAGGGATTTGGGCATAGTTTCATTTTTATAATGCTTGATGTTGGAATGGGACCCCAAGACCTCATTTTATATGACAAAAGGATAGTTATTCGGTTTGGGGATGGGCTACAGCAGGTGAATTGGTTAGGAAACCCTCGATGGCCCTTAAACTCTATTGAATTCCTTACAAATTTTTAACTTTTGCAAATTTTGGAGATAAACGAGGGTTGTATAGTATGAAGCTAGTGTATGTACGTGGGATATCTATCATGCAACAAGTGTATGTACGTGGTAATAGTGCAGCAGGGTGCATAGATGCTCCAAAAAATGGTTTTTTAAATAGATTTCCTCAACAGTGATTTGGAAAATTATGCCAGTAGAAAGGCCAATGCCATGTATGTATAGGTAGATCATTTTAGGGATATAACATATGCCCCCTAATGTGTGAGGTCAGAAAATAAATTGATGGCCATAATACATTACAATATCTTTACAAGTGAGAATGCACAAAGTTGAGTGAGCTCGGGACCAGACTTCGGGAGTGCACCATCTGCAAAACAATATAATACCTCTGAGGCGGGCATACCCATGCTCAAGATGAAATAATCATGGCTTCCAATCAACTACAATGCATATCCATGTCATATAAATGTTTATATAAAGTGTAGTTGTGAGAAATACACAGTGGATCTACATCTCAAAATAATTCAATGATATTCGAATACAATACAATATGCATCATCAATAAGCATAAGCCTGTGGCCGGAGATGAGGGATTCATAGCTTGAGAAACAACTTCAAGATCTTTGACAGGTCAGGTAGGAGTATAATAGGAGTGTAAGACTCATTACTCTGAGGTCTTCGACAGTTCGTCGGGAAAAGACTAGAGGATCTCAATGATTAGGTACAAAACTTCATCAATTTTGAATCTGTACTTGACTAGACTCACGAGATGGCCAACTCATGAAATTCAAGAGACAAACTGCAGAATGGAAAACTTAGGTTGGATAAAACTTCCCTTGGACAAAATAACAAAAGATGATCAGACTTAGACAATGTAACATTGGCATAAGTCTGTGATGCAGGAAGCATCGCAAACTCTCCATATTTTTGGAAGAGTAACCAAATGGAGGAGGGCATAGCTCTATGTAGAGATAACATCTTCCTAAGGTCATTCTAGATCCCAATGCTTGGAGAACAAACAGAAGGATGTGATTTTTCCAAGGGTGACTTTCTTGCTGCCAAAAAAGAATGTATATTTCTCATCCCCTCTTTTTGGAATATTTGATTTTTTGTCTTTTTCAATTTTTTAATGAGCTTTGAAAAAGAATAAAATAATTCTACATTACAAAGGAGGAACGAGTGTCACAATCAAGAAAATTGGTTCCAAGTGCATGGAACATACTGATGCTCAAGGCAAGGAGACATCTGCAGGATAAGGACACTCGGGGAAAAGTCGTCCATGGGTCAAGGTGTCAGATCATAGACAAAAAAAGTGTTGCAAGGCTTGTGCATAAGTAATACTTTAAAGGTTCAATTGAGAGAACCATGGAGCCTACATTATTCCAAAGACACAAAGATGAGACTCACAATGCGACTAAGCATGATACAACAAGACCCCTTCCATGTAAATTTTTATGAGCCCAGAGAAGGTAATCTAGGTGGTTTTTTCATGTTTAGAGAGTCTGAAAAAATGTTAAAGAAGACTCCAAGGAGTACCTTTTTTGCAATTAGTCCGGTCGGCTCGAAAAAGGGTTAAACTTTCATTGAAGGGATGTCTTTTCAAAACCATTCTAACGAGTGTGAAAAACACCAGATCATTCAGTTGTATTTTCAATTTTAAGGAGTCTGAAAAGAGATTAACTATGGACTCACAACCTTTTTCTAGGTTTAGTCTCCTTAGCCCAAAAAAAGTATAAAATATAACTGAAGAGAACTGTACCGGCGAGACGAATATCTCGAGGTGTACCTTTTTCCGGAATAATCTATTGGATGGAAAAAGGTTTAAACTCGTGCCGAATAGATGTTCTTCTGGACCAATTTAACGAGTGTGAAAGAACAAGGTCACTCGGTGATATTTTCATATTTAGGGAGTCTAAAAAAATCTTAACTATGGACTCCAGGGGGATTCCTTTTTTGTAAGTAATCTCCAAAGCCTGAAAAAGAGATAAACCAAAACCAAGGAGAATGTTCTTTTTTCAAAAATTTAGTCCCTCGGGCCCAAAAAGGGTTAAACTTACGCATTATAATGCTCTTCTAGAGAACCGAAGTTTCTAGAGCATACCTTTATTTGTAAAATTATCCATCCAGACCAAAAAAGGGGTAAACTACCGTCAGATAGATGTGCCTTCAAATTTGAGGTTGGTGAGCATGAAGGGAAACAAGATCTCTCGACGATCTTTTCAATTTTAGAGAGTCTAAAAAGGGCTTAAAGAAGACTCGAGGGGGGTATTTTTCTCAAGTAATCCATACGAGAACAAAAACAAATAAATGCAGTCTCATTGGATGTTTCTTTTGAAATTTAAAGAGATCTTGAAAGACAACAAGGTGTGCTCAATAGGGAGTCCCTAGGGTAAGGCCAAGAATGATGATTAGCAAGAATAATGAGGCTTCAATATGTAATCATTACGGGACTAACAAGGAATCCCAATCCTATAGTCAAAACAGATAGCATGGATGCCAAAAATGCAATAAAGGATCTTCCTAGGGAATCCATGTAGAGGTAGGCTCTACCACCTAATTACAATACTTCTAAATAAGTAGAGAAGGTTTTGTGTCGCACTTCGATGGGATAGATCCTATGGAAAAGTGGAAAAGACAACGATATGCAGAAATCTAGGAGTGAAAACCTAACTTATAAGCAACAGTTGGAAAGAATGACTTTTACCAAGGGATGATGTAAATGTAACCTATCTCAAAAAATCACCAAATCGTAAGGAATGGTCCATCAGGATGACCGAAAGAGAACTCAAAATAGAACTCAAGTAGCCACCAAGCCAGGAAAAGTGAAAAAAGGGGCCAAAAAAGTCTACAAATAGAGGTGGACAACTCATTTTTACCATTGCAAATTGGAAATTAACAAAAAGTCAAAAAAACTCTTCGTAAAAAACGCAAATCTTGGGAGCTACGGTGGACGGAAAACCCTCCTACTTGGACCAAGTAAGTATAAAATCCCCCCTCTTGAAATTTAATTTATAGTTTGGGAGAGGCACGCCTTTGAAACAAAATCCCATGTATGTATTCAGGAAGAGTAATAAACAGCTTGCGTATGTACTCAAGAAGAGTAATAATCAGCCTGAGTATATACGTGACTGTGTAAACTACAGCCTACATACACCTCCTTTTAATTTGAAAAAAAACAACAAGAAACTAAACCCTCTCCATCATTGTATGTGACAGGATGTGTTTGCACTGGAGAGAGAGGGAACATGAGGAGTTGGATGTCTTGGTTGAGGAGGAACCTACAGCGGTTGCTACGCTGAAACAATGTGGCCTTTGGAAATTATTTCAGTTTATGTTCATGAGGGCACAATCGAGGTTGCTTAATGCCTTGGTAGAGTACTGGAATCCCGACGCAGAGGAATTCATGTTAGAGGGTTAATCATTGACCCCAACCACAGAGGAAATTTACTTTTTGACTGACCTCTCTAGGAGAGGGGAACCAGTTAACTTGAGGAATTTTCCTCCAGGTTTGTACAACATAGAATACTACATCGTGATGCACTGTGAGGTTGGTACCAAGAAAGTAGGTTCTTTGTTGCCAATTCATAATATTACCAGCCTCTCTCCATGGGTTATTCTACTCATGATTGGGTGGATTACTGGATCTGCAACACTCCATCAGGCCTCGCGTGCACAGATGCACTGTGCATTTTAATGTTTAGAGGTGACCATTTTTTATTGGAGTACCACCATGCTAATATGCATCAAGAGACAGCTCAAAGAGTGTCGTTGGCGTACCAACAAGAACTTCAGTTTTGGTACCATTTTGTGTTGCTTCTTCTTCAAGAGGGTGTCCAGTCTTAGTCCGAGAGAGACAGTACAGGGGCATGTTGCCTCCTTCCCAGTAGTGTGCAAGTGGGTGGTTTTACTACCTAGAAAGGGTGGAGGAAGGACCCAAGAGGCCTTCGATGACAAATTGTTCGACTAGTGGTCATGTCAGATCCCAATGATAGAGAACTATCCCTATGCATGGAGCTTCCTTATAAATCTAGACATGCCCGTGCCCCCTGGCGAGGAGCGTGGCAAGATAGGTAACACATATTTCAAAATTATTACATTTTAATTTTTATATATATCCTTTTTATGTAGGCGTCAGAGTACTAACTTACAAATCTACTATGTATATATGTGGAACCTATTCAACTGGAAGACTTTGCTAGGACTAGGCATCATCCTCGACCAAAGGCAGGACCAGCAGCAACAGGAGGATCGACGGTTGCGAGAGGACCCCTAGCTGAAGAGGCTAGCAGATTCCTACAACTAGGGGAGAGGAACCTCACTACTCGCAATCGCACAGTTCATATGGCTGAGATCGAGGACCTCCCCCTAGCGATGCAACCACGTGTAGTAGGGATGCCTCTGACTTGGGTCCACTTATTCTGGCATATTGTGAACGCCATCGTCCACTATAGCAGGGCCAATATGCCTAGACCTTAGATAGCATCAGACTATTTACGTGTCGATGGAACTTTTGTACTATGTATTTTGAGGGCTTAAGCCCAGTGATGTATACCAATTACTTTTGAGGATTTCATGCCCACTTTTGCACTCATGACACCATTTTTGGACATATATATATATATATATAT
>SNQJ01S0116044.1:0-15854 GCA_010110895.2 Picea sitchensis | reverse complement strand
TATGTATATATATATATACATCTTTCATGTTTTATGGATGACATTTTTTACAAATGTATTTACATGTGTAAGTGTGTGTTTTTCTTTTACATGTGAGAAACATGCCAATCTAAAACTTGATTAGCTAGAGTATTAGTTAAATAATTAAATCTCCTAGGAACATGAATATAAGTAATATAATAAAAAAATCGTTCTAAGAGACCTACCCTAAGGAACCATCGATGAAGAGTGGGATCATAAACACGGTAAACCCCATTTAAATGGGATACAACCAACTGAGCATCTAAGTAAAATAGGAGGCAAGAAATTCCATGTGACAAAGAATCATGTAGAAATTCTATCACTGCACTATACTCGACAAAATTATTGGTTGTGTCGCCTAGCCAAATACCTCTGGAAGATAGAAGTTGACCTTCATATGTGAAAATCGCCCAAGCTGCAGAAGAAATCCTTCGAGTGTGTCAGCTAGCGTTGTCCAGGAACCCAAAGTAAACCTTTGATTCACTTGACATTTGCCATAATGAAAAAGAAGACATGAATAACTACACGTCCACAAAACGAAAAAGACAAAATTGTATAAAAGGCTATACATATATACAAGAAGTCACCCAGGTGACCAACCTAAGAGTAGTAATTCTTAAGGTAGAGCCCATTTCTAGGCTCTACTAAGGCATTTCCCTCAAAATCAACCAGATGGTAAGCACCCTTCTCTAAGACCTCTTTCACGATAAAAGGTCTAAACCACGTGGGTTTGAACTTGTCTGCCCCTAGGAGATATTTGTCTTGTTCATAAACCAGGACAAGATTGCCTTCGGATAAAATCTGAGAGCTAACAGACTGATCATATTGACACTTGAGTCATTGCTTATGAGCCTCGTTAGCCAATGCTACATCACGAATCTTCTCATCAAGATGCTCGAGATATAGAAGGTGTTCCTCAAGAGGCGTAGTGTCAAGAAGTAGTTCCACTGCCAAATTTAAAGAAGGGATCTGACACTCGATGGGTAAGACTACTTCCAGCCCATAAACGAGTTGAAAAGCTGAAAAACTGGTGGCAGTCTTTACAGAATTTTGGTAGGCCCACAACACTAAATATAACATCAAATGCCAATTTGACTTGGTCGAATTGATCGTCCGCTAAAGAATAGTATTGAGAGACTTATTCACAACTTCAACATGACCATTCGCTTGCAGGTAATAGGGTGATGAATGTTCATGTTTAAAACCAATATTTGATGTTAATTCAGTCATCATTTTATTCTTGAAGTGACTGCCATGGTCAGTGACAATTTCCTTCGAGATACCGAATCTTGCTACTATATGATTGAAAATGAAAAGGGCAACGTTTTCACCAACATTTTTAAATGTCGGCATAGCTTCGACCCACTTAGTGAAGTAGTATACTACTACGATGATGTAACGATGCTCCCTGGTAGAATTCGGGTGACATGTAGTGAAATCAATCTCCCACTTGGTGAAAGGACCAATAACAATGACTGGAAACATAGGAGTAGGGTGTGCCCGAATATTCCGATAGAATATCTGGCATGGGTGTCACTTATTGACCACCTCAACACAATTCTTGATTAACGAGGGACAAAAGTATCCTACGTGTAGAATCTTTTGGGTTGTTTCCAACCTAGACAGGTGACCACCACATGCTCTGGTGTTACATTCATTCAAAATGATCTATGCTTCTTCGTTGGTAAGACATCTTCGAAGAATGCAATCTACGCCCCGACGATGCAAAGTGTCATCGAGAATGAGATAGTTTCACACTTGGTGTCATATTCGTCAACGCTCATCACGAGAAGTAGAAGCGGGGCACTTCAAAGTTTGAAGATGCACAAGTATATCTCCATACCAGGGGTCCGAAGATGAAATTAGAAAGAGATCTCCATTAATAGGTGACTCTTCGATTATAATATCACCAGAGTCGATTGGTAGTTCTAAAATTAGTTTGGCAAAGACCAATGACCTTTTAGATTTCACAGAGACAAAATCCAAGTAAAACTCCTATAGGATAGCTATAAATCTATTGATATTTCTTCCAATGACCCATCGCACTAACACATATTGGAAAGGGTTGATGACAACAATGATGGTGGTATTGCAAAGTAATATATAGTGATGGAACCATTGGACAGCGTGGACAACATCCAAAGCAATTTTCTCAACATGAGAGTAGTTGAGTTCCAGTCCAACTACGCCTTGGCTAAGATAATAGATAACGTGCTCTTCAAGCATGTCATCATCCTAGACCAAGACCATGTCGATGGTCGACTCTGCAGTAGCCAAATACAATAAGAAATATTTGTTATAATAAACATGACGGAGCAGATGGAAAGTTGTTAGGGCATGTTTCAACGCTTCAAAGGAGTGTTGAGATGCTTCATCCCAATATAATGGGACCCCTTTTTTCAAAATATGCATGAACCCTTTAGTGATCTCGGCATAATTAGTGACAAAACGCAAAGAAAATTTTATTTCCCCTGTAAGCTCTGAAGTTGGGGTATTGTGCATGGGGGAGGAAATTGAATTATTGCCTCAACCTTAAGAGGATCAACCATGATCCCTTTTGTCGACACAATGAAACCTAATAAACGACATGATGTCATGCAAAAATTTCACTTGTTTGGATTCAATCGAATATGATAGTAGCAACATCGATCAAAGATCAATCATAAATGGGTGGGATGATCAGATCTCTTGCAAGAACGGGATGCTAGATCATCCATGTATGCCTCGACTACGTGTTTGAGGTCGTGCAAAGTGAATTACATGGCATGTTGAAAGTTATATCTAGCACTCTTCAAGTATATTTCGATACGCAAAGGTACCCCAAGGACAAATAAAAGTTGTTTTATGTTGTTCCTCGAGTTTGATTTGAATTTTATTATATCCCAAAAAATTGTCCATGAAATAAAAGACTTCACAACCTGCACACTCATCGACTATCTGATCAGTAAACAGGGTTGGAAAGTTGTCTTCTGGGTAATCTTTCTTCAAATCGCGAAAATCCATATAAATTCAAATCGTGCCATGTTTCTAGTTGACATGAACCGGGTTTGATACCCATTCTGTCAATTGTACGAGTAGATGAAACCATCTTTGAGAAGTTTCTCCACTTCATCCTTAATCGTCGTTGCTTTTTAAGGATTCATCAGGAGAATATTATGTCAGACTGGTTTGACATTAGGACAAGTCTTGATTTCATGTTCAACAATTTGTGGGTCAATGACTGGCATCTCCTCGTAAGATCAGGAAAACACGTCACAGAAATCCTTAAATAAATTTGTGTAAATTTGAATCTCTTTGGGGGAGCGATCCGCTACAACAAAGACATTCTCCACGACACTAGGGGTTTTGGAGATATCGATAGGAATCGTTGCAGCAATGATTGCCATGTTGGCCTCGGAATATATTCTGTGCATAGCCATAGGGTTAATAAGATAAGGGCTATCTCGATATATGGTCAAAACAAACTCTCATGCCTCTATTATCCTAAGATTAGGAAGAAAATAAGATCTATGATGCAGATCATCCCAAGTGTAAAGGGTCATGAGTGGTGAGAGAATCTTGAGCCCAAATAAGGTCGATAATTGAATCTAGCTCTTGTGGGGGAGTCAGATCAGGGTTGGTTGAGGCTTGTTGGACAACACTGTATGAAACCTTGGTATTGGATAAAGGCATGGCCATGACAAGGTTCCCTATCCCTTCCATCAAATCTTATGGGGAAGGTAAAGTCCATGGGTCGTGAAAGTAGCTCTTTTTAAAAGACGACACTTCAAAAATTGTAGCCCTCGGTTGGTCGAGAACAACCGATATAAACCTTACATCATTGGAAGGAAGCGAATAATCTAAATTTCCCATCAACGATGGAAACAATATGAATCCTAAGTTTACAGTGCCAAGATGCAAGTTATCAATCATCGGGACTAAGGAAGACCCTAATGAAGGTCCAGGACGAGAGAGGGACAATTGGTCGATGGTTCTAATTCATCCCTCATGCAAAAAGCATAAGACCCGAAAAACAGTGGCTACAACCACATGCATTGCGTAATTCCAACTCCCTCCTAATATAAGATTGTAGTCGAGAGGCGCATCGACTACTTCAACCTTGATGCACATAGTTTTACACCCTAACTTCACGGGGAAAGAAGGAATTATAATGTTTGGTCTAAACGATCGATCATCAAAAGCCGTAAGCAATGTAGGTGACAGAGACAACTCAGGCTGGCCAATGACCTTACAACATGCCAATGACGTCATGCAATTCGAGGCACCCTCATCAACCACCATACAAAAAAATTTTTGCGTCAATGATTTCATGGTGTATGCCAATACTATCTGAAAGGTGACATGGTGAGGAAGATGAGGTTTAAAGTTGGTTGGATCGAAAATGATCATTCCTGAGCTACTAGTTTATGTCATGCCAAAGCCGGACAACATAGATTTTCTCTATGAGGTGAAACTCTGGAGAACTTCAATAGAAAACATTGCATAAGGGGTTTGTGCCAGATCCTCCACGATGCAGTAGTTTTGAGTAGCCCTTGCGTTTTGGTTATGGGAATCCTTCTTAAATGCACCTTTAGGGATGTGAGTCATTGTCTCGCCCACTTTCTTCTTAATTTGAAGAGGATTCAATGGGTTGGAGGCCTCCTTTCCCTTCTCAACATATTTTAGCATTCCATAGTCACGAGTCCTGGTTGATAAATGAGCATCAACATTCTTCATGTAAATGGTCACCGACGGGTTGTTAGGAGTAGGCACGGGGGTTCCCTGACTGCCCCCAGCCGTGCTCATGGATGCAGAATCCTAAGAAATATTTTTCCCTTATGGAAAAGGGCTTTTCAACATAGCAGGTTGTTGTTGTTATAGTAGCTTTTTGGCTTCCACAAGTCAAGGGAACGGGTGAATTAAGTGGTCATCCATGCAAAGTTTACATAGATACTTCACCTTCCTCTTCTCAGTTTTTCCCTCGTCGAAATTGTTAGCAGCTTTTTTATCCCCTTTACCTTTCTTGTTTATCTATCTCTTCTTTCCCTCAGTCTGTTGGTTTCCCTTGGGATTTTTCTATTGCACACTATGTACCTACGACGTCTCGGTTGCGGGGGCATCCGAACTAGGAGTCTGTTTTTCCACAGTCTGTAGAATCGATAATTGTTGTAACTGATTTAACAACATATATGTGGACTTGCTTTGTGCTAATCCCACTATGCCATTAGCATGGGCCCCATAATTTTGTTTGGACTTATCGAGAGTAGATCGTGGTGCATCGGGTAAGATCTCGTAAAGCATGCTAGACTGATAGTAAATTAGTTCTATATTTTAGGCTCTCATAATATCCTCTTCCTTAGAAAACACCCTAGATGTTGCTATGTCTTTGGAAACACAAGGAACCAAAGACTTCAAGAACCACTCAAGAAAGAACACAGGAGGGACCTTGACCTTAATCAATCTCTTTCTTCACCGCCACTCTCGGATAATATTTGAGATATGGAGAACCTTAGTCTGCTCGAAGTTGGCCAGCAACTCGGTGTCGGCATCGTATCTCACTGGAAACTAGAAATGGTTCAGAAAAGCCATAGGCATGTCATTAAAGTAACATTACTTTGAGTTGTCGAGCTCGATATACCACTTCCCTACACCCGCTATAAGAGTGCATTGAAAAAGGAGCAACTGAACGGAGTCATCTTTCAATGATTTCGATGAACACCACAAGTGAAAGGTAGTCACTTAATCACCCGGATATTTTCTAGGCTTACCCTCAAATTTAGGAATGTTAGAAGGAAACTTAGTTGACATAGGGGGACAACACAGATCATGGCAGATTAGTTCATTTAATAATCTCGACAAGTATGGCAAATGAAGGGTTTCTAGAAAGGGTAGTTTTGGTTGCGGAGTATTTACATGAAAAGAGGGACCTAGATTTTGACTGGCACTGGGTTGCCAGGAAAATTTGGATTGTTGGCTAGGGTTTTGGTAGAAACCATGGCCTTGACCAGCAAAAGTAAATTATTTTTGTTGTTGCATCATCAGTTGACTCCCGAAGTTAGACAAGATAGATTGCATAGGGATTTCTCCCTGTGTAGTTTTCCAAGGACCTTGGTTGGGGATCACCCTAGTCAATCCTCTTGGCATAGGTGTTGGACCTTGCTCGAGATTCCATTGAATATGAAAGGGGTTTCCCCCAACTAGCATCCCCTGCAAGGGAAACAAGCCCTACCAAAGATTCCAAAGACCTTGTGTGGAGTATACTCTTGTTTTTGCTCCCTATCAAGGAATTGTACTTTTCACAGGGTTATGTTGACCAAAGTTGGGGTTTCCCCCAATCAAGAAGGAAGATAAAGAAAAAGCATTGTTCCCAAATGCACCAAACAAAGAGAACGACATAGATCCCACTGACATCATGTAGGATGAAGGTCCCAAACTTCCTCCACTAAACAAGATTGGTTCCTGAAATGCACCATCGAGCGAGGGGGCAGAGGAGGTATATGACCCCCACCGTAAGGAATATAATTCAAAGGGGCAGTAGTCCCCACAATTGATCCTTGCAAGGGAGAATTATAGCTCCCTGCCCCTAGACCCATGGTTTGTAAAGTAGAGTAAGTAAGAACTGAATTTGAGTCAAAGTTGGGCATTCCATATGAGAAGGGAGTGCTCGTCGCGTTCTGAGTGAATGGAAAAGTGGTCAAAACCATCAAAGGAACCGATCCACTGCCCAAAGTCATGGGTGTTGGGACAGTTTTGGCCATGACAGGCGGTGATGGGGGAGGAAGTACAATTTCCCCTCTAACAGTAGTCGTAACGGGAGTACGAGGACTCCCTGATGAAGTAGCAGTGTTTTCTCCCATCACCACTCACCGAATGAATGGGCGTTCAAGAGAAGTCACCTTGGGGGGGACTATCATAATTCAAAGCAATGCCAATAAGTCGGCAATCGAAGGATTTGTTGGCATAAAACCTTCAGTATCTAGGTCAGAAATTATGGATTCCTATGGAGCTAAAAAGTCTTCTCTCAGAGTTGGCTTAGGTACAGTTTATTTCAGCCCAGTTGCTTGAAATGATCCTTCTTGATCAATTATTTGCCTCAACAGTAAAGGAGGTGGCTCCAAAGTAACCAGAGACAAGCCCTGAAGCCTTTGCGACCGGCGAAGTTGTTGATCTTCCACTTTGTGAAATGATCAACCACCATAGTAAGGTTTGACTAGCATGGAACATAGAGCATGCACTAAAAGTTCCTAAAGATAAATCAAGCAGTCGACTAACTAGTGGGAAGGACAGTTACGCCAATCGACACTAGAGAAACTAACCAATGCAAGTGAAACTCGAACACAGAAGCACCCTCCAGATATACTCTATGAAGTGTGATCTGACGTTCACCCTAGGTATCACGGTATGCCCCCGCAGTCACCTATGTAAGTCCATAAAATATAGGAAACTAAGTTTCCATCTAGTAGTCATTCACCAGGCGGGTGCAATCGATAGTCGGGTTGATCGTAATGAGTAGGATAACAAGTCTGAAGCCCTTCAAGGGTGCTGAAAGAAATTGGTCAGGAAGAAAATTGAGGATATCGAATGGATTCACGGTGCACGAGGCTCCATAGGAAAATCATATCAATATTGTTCGCAAGAAATACCCTCAATATACAATCCCCACTACGTTTAGTCCGACTTTGGAGGGGTTATATCCTCTACCTTTCCTCACGGGACCTCATTTTTATCCCCTGTGTTAGAGGGGGGTCTCGACTAACTCTTACGACAATGGACTTTAGAAACTCTCTATCTAAGACTCTAATGTTTGTTTTAAAGGGCCTTGAATATTTTCCTCTTCACACCTATTTCAAGGCCCTAAAATCCTAAACTAGTTGGTGAACCCTACTAACAAAAAGTCTAAGATATTTTAAGTTAAGCGTTAATTTTAAGGATTGATTTATGCAAATGATGTGATTGTGAAAATAATGGTGTTTTGAAGAGATGAAAAGAGGAGAAAACTTTAGAGCATTTGAAAGAAAAAAAGATACTTCGAAACTAAAGCAAAAGCTTGTAAAACTCTTTGTAAAATTCAACTTTTCAAATTAACGTTTCAAGATCTTATGATTGAAAGTTTACTAAAAAGTACTTTCATTCGACTAAGCAAAACTACTTATATTTCAGGAAAGCAAGAAAGAACTTTGAAACTGAGACTCTTTTCTTTTGCAAACAAACAACCTAGGCTATGTTACCAGACTAAATGCAAGAAAAAAATTCTTTTTTTATTTTTTGAACTGCTTTAACAAGAAAAACCAAAGTAAAAACATTTTTTGTTTTTCAAATCAAGAAACAAAAAAAAGAGAAAACAAAAACCAAGATTGACAAAGACCCTAATCCGACTGCGTAAACGCAGGGATTCAAAAAGAAACAAAAGGAGGATCAAAAACTTGAAAGTTCCCTCTAAACCTCTAGGGAAAACAAAAGAAAACCAAGAAAACAAGTTGAAAACAAGTTGAAAACAAATCTTTAACCCAAGCTAAGGCTAGAAACAGAGACTCTGTAAGGTCCAATAAATCCCTTGGAAGCCTAAACTTATGTCAAGAAGGAGAAAGACCTCTTTCTTTATTTATTTTTAAACTTTCAAGACACAAATATGTGGGGTTTTGAACCAATATCCTGTGTATGTATGTGGGTTGTCTACTGGGTAGATTACGTAAGTATGTGGGCTAAGCCAAAGCAGAGCGCGTACACCTCTGTGATTTCTCAAAAAATAAAAATACTAGGAAGACTGACTGGGCAGGGAAAAATGGTAGGCACCTTGTAGGTGACCAGATACCCTTAAAAGACTCAGTGAACTTGATAAAAACTCAAAAGGCAATAAATAAGCCAATAAAAACCCAAAAACCTCCCTCTAAAACCCTAGAGAGACTCCCTAGTGGAGTCGTCAATTATGCTAGTGAGGAAAATCCCCCTATTACTATACCAAGTTCAAAGTATAGGAAGAGTTATGATCTCCCTTAAAATATAATCTAATTCCTAAACTACCCCAAACACTCTAAATAGATGAACAGAAAGAGATGGGAAAGTAGGTCAGAAGTAGTACCTTTATTCCAACGGTCGATGTAGACCACCTCCAACTTTGTAGCTCCCAGGCTGCAAGTATCCTCCCAAAGATGAACTGCAAAAACACTTAGGCAAACAACACTACAAATATTCTATCTCTACTCATCAAGATTAGGGTTAGATATAAACTGTTATGCATAAATCAAATGAAAAACATAAAGACATCATTTGGGATAGGAAAAAGACTATTTTATTCAAATGCAAAGATCGAAAATTACAACCTTTGTAGGTCGACGCTCCTGCGAACCTGGTCTAGGCTCCTCTTAAATTTTCTCCAAGTGCACTGTCCCAATGCTTTCTCTCACAGTCAGTTGATAACTTCAGGGGAAGGAATGTTGAGGCAAAAACTCAAAAGGAGTTGCAAATACTTGGGCAAGGAGGGAAAAGGTATTTGGGCATAGTTTCATTGTTCTAATGCTTGATGTGGTAATGGGACCCCAAGACCTCCTTTTATATGAAAAAAGGATAGTTATTTGGTTTGGGGATGGGCTACAACAAATGAATTGGTTGGGAAACCCTTGATAGCCTGTAAACTTCATCAAATTCCTTGCAACTTTTTATTTTTTGCAACTTTTGGGCATAAACACGGGTTGTTCAGTATGCAGCTGGCATAGGTATGTAGGTTTTATAGCATGAAACAAGCATATGTATGCAGGAAGTAGTGCAACAGGGCATGTACATGCTCCAAAAAATGGTTTTTTAAATAGATTTCCTCAGCAATGATTTGGAAAATTATGCAAGTAGAAAGGCCAATTCCATGTATGCATAGGTAGAGAATTTTAGGGCTATAACACACCTATCATCATGCTTCTGATATTTCTCTTCTGATCTTTATTTTTCTCCCCCTTTGACATCATGGGCGAAAAAAAAAACAACTCCCCTTATCGACATGTTTCCCCCTGTCTTCATGCTTATGATATTTATTTCCTAATCTCATTCTCTGGTGATTTGTCTCCCTTGAATTCTCTACAAGATGTCATGTATATCAATGTGGGGCTTCTTGTACTTGCTTCCTATCTTCTGGTGCTTCTTGTCCATTGGTACTTTGTCTTGTAATTCATTGACATATATAAAAAGCATTCAAAGTTACTTGAATTCAAATCTTGTCATGTTTTACTGCTCACGCATCAATGACCACATCATTCAACAATTTCCCTCTAACGATGTAGCTTATGTTGACAGTTTCTCTACCCTTGTCCTGTTGTGTCTTTCACTGCTTTCCTTCCTATGACTAATTGATTCCACCTGTCAATATGATTTCATCCAATCTAATGTATTTGTCTATACCTCTCAAAGATATCATGAATCCATCTATATCCATATGTCATAAAACTATCCATGACTTTGTTACTCAACTGCACACAATGTTGACCCATCTATCACTTTACCATTCTAAATACTTCTTCGAATATTCTACAACTGATCACTACATATTACTTTTTTTCAAGCAGTCTGTTCAATATGAAAATCAGACTCTACATGTCTAAAATAATATGTATTGAATATGTACCTATCTAAATACATGTCTCTAATCCTTTATACAATCATGAATCTCTACCTGAAAAAGTGTGCCACTGATATTCTTCATAATTATCATATTATATGAATGTGTTCTGAAAGTTTCTCCTAAAATATTATGCACTTTTGTCATCAAACCATTATGAAATTGCCTTTCCAAAATATGCAAACACATCATATTGCTTGAAAGATGGTTCTCTGATCTGTAGAGATATTTCTTAGACTCCCCCTCTTCAATATTCATATTTATTGGGAGTCTCCAAGTCAGATGGCTCAGAAAGATGGAGGAAGCCTCCCTAAAGTGGAGTAATCTTCCTCTTCACCTATGGATTCATCATCTTCCTGAATTATGACAGTTTCTTCTTCATCATCCTTTTGAATTCTAACATCTTCCTCTTCATCCTTTTCTTAAGTTCTGACATCTTCCTCTTGGAGTGTAGATTCATAACGATCTTGTGTTGCTGCAAATTTTGTGAGTATGATATTTGGGACATGTTCTTCATTCTACTGCTCTTCTTGTTTTTCTTTTATTCTCCAAACTTCCTTGTATATGACATCCATGTTTTCCTTCATGAAAGGATCCATCACACTTCTGCAGTTCCAAGCTATGTGTCCATAGTTGTGTCATTTGTAACATTCAATATTGTGGGGGGGGGGGCATATAAGCATCTCTTGCTTGAACATTCCTTCCATATTCTATGCAATTCACAAATTTATGTCCAAAGTTATTATATGTAAAACAATGACCCAAAAATAAACTTTGATACCCAAAAGTGTATGATCTTGTTTGTGGTGTAGTATTTTTGAATTCATGCCTTGGTTGATCACAATATTCTCTTATGTTGTATCCTTCACACTGGTTGAAGCTTCTTTGATACTTGTAAGTGGAGGGTCTTCTTTGATATATGTCTCTTTTGTAATATTATTTTTTATTCTTCTCTATTTCTGGAATGTTCTCCTTTGAGGGATCACATTATTCCTTTTTTATAGGACCCTTGATGACTTCTACATAACTCTTATCCTTCTCTTCATTCTTCCTTTCGAGCAACCTATAACACTCCCCTTCAAATTTATTTACTGGCGGTGTATATATTTCTCTCTCTTCAACATTTTGGTTGAGCTTGACAACTTTAACTCTTAATGTGATAACTTCTTCTTCAATATTCTCACGCTCTTGTTCTTTATTCATCATCTATATATTCATAACTTATTTCATTCTCTTTTCTTCTTCAAGTTGGGTCTTCAAGGTGATGATTTATTCTTCAATTTTTTTTTCTTGTTGACTAAATTCTTCTTCAAGAGTGTTTAAGTCCTATGATCTTTCCTTATGATGACTTGTCAAGATTTCTTCTCTCTTCTCTGCTTCCTTTCTTTTTGATACTATTTCATATTCCAAATATTGTTTCTCTTTCAACTGATCCTTGATATTTTCTTCAATCATTTTGGTTTGTCTAGATGATCTCTAAGATTCATGGCAACCTGCCTAACTTCTCCACTACTTTCCTTTATCCTAGTCAATTCTTCCTTGAGGGAATTGTTTTCCCTTCTTTCCTTATTTAGCTCACTTAAAGCACTTATTAGTTCCACCTCAAAATCCATTATGCCTTCTTCACATTCTTATTTTGAATCTGTCTGACATGATGAGAATCTTTCATCTCGTTCTGTCCTTATATCTTCTTTAATATGCTCTAGCTATGTGATGTTATGAGATCCCTTGGAATAGAGATTATGTAGCTTATCCCAAATATCTTTTGTTGATGATCATTGTCCCCCTTTGATTTTAACTGAATCAAATAAACCTTCCAGGATGAAATCTATTGCAATTTTGTTGTTTCTTTTTAATTCCTTCTTGGTTGCAGTCTTTGATTTCTATGAACCGGTGTATCCTGTAACAATTGAGTACCAAACATCATACCCCTATGCTCCTAGAAATTCTTTGATAGTGTTTCTCCATATCTCATAGCTCTGACCATTCTAACCATCAAACATTGGCACTCCATTCTTAGTACAATCCATGATCTACCTTCCAGTGGTTAAGTTGATTCTTCAAGGACCTGCTCTTATACCAATTATTGGAATACTCATGGGGGGGTGAATCAGTATGATCAATTTTTACCACTTTTAATCACAATATAAAATTCAACTTCATTGGTAGTATTCAATAGTTTATCACTTATGAATTTAGTATATTATTGCATCATAGACAATATCATTCATCAGTTCATAATAAATAACCATAGATAAAAAGTACACTGGAATTTATGTGGAAACCCAAATGGGAGAAAACCACAGAATGGTTTCTTATATATATCAATATTACATTCATAGGAAGCACCAACTTCCAAATTCTCTAGCACCAACTGGAAAGAGGCTCCAATCTAAAGGAAGCTACAACTCCATGA
Source organism: Picea sitchensis (assembly GCA_010110895.2). Lineage (NCBI taxonomy): Eukaryota > Viridiplantae > Streptophyta > Pinopsida > Pinales > Pinaceae > Picea > Picea sitchensis. Next base: position 2,835 of record SNQJ01S0116044.1, on the reverse strand, counting down.
ATTCTCCAGCTATAATTGGAAGGAGGGTCCAACCTGAAGGAAGCTCCAACTCCCTTTATTCTTCATCTCCATCCGGAAGGAGGATCAAACACCCTATTTTACAGGCTCCAGCCTGAAGGAAGCTCCAACTCCTTGTATTCTACAGCTCCAACCGGAAGGAGGCTACAACTCCATTTCATTGCCTCGTCCTGCCTCCCTGAAATATAAGTGTAGACTCAACTTGTCACTACCATTGATATTGTCACTGTCGTTGTCACTGATACATAAACCTATCATTGTCACTGTCAACCTGTGACATCAACCTATAATTAGTGATCAACCAATCATCCAACCTGTCACTGTCTCTATCACTGATATAACATCATCAACCAATTATAACATATCCTCTCGCATGGATACCAAAAACATTACCAAGATGTGCATCAAACCATATGCCATAACAAGCATGAACCATATACATCTACTATGTACCAAAACCTGTATTATTTCATGCATCAACCATTTTCCAAAACATGTACCATATCATGCATCAACCATGTACAAAAACTTGTATCATATCATGCATCAACCATGTATGAAGATATGCCTCATACATATACCACCATATACCAAGTCTATATCTCAACCATGTTCCAACATCACAAATATGTGCTTATAACAACCATGACATATACTAAACTAGATACAAAGGTACCATAACATCACTCAACCATGTAGCCAAGATGTACCTCAAACCATGTTCCTCGAGCATGTGCCAATATCCATAAAACATGTACCAAGATATGTACCTCAAACATATGTCATATCACTCATGATATTCCTCAAGCATATGCCATACAAAAAACCATATGCCAAGTATCCAAGATGTGCCTCAAGGCATATACCAAAACTCACAAATACATGCCTTAAGCATGTGCCAAACTTTCCAAGATGCAAGCCTCAAAACACATATAAAACATACCTTTGATTATTTAACAAACCTGGTGGATTAGATAACAAACATGCAAACCTTCTTCAACCTCAGCAGCATGGTACAAACATCCTCCCCAAATTTGCATTAGCCTCATAGGACTAAGACCAGTCAACTAGCAAGGCCTCATGGGACACCAATAGCCTGGCCCACAGGGATCAACAAAATTAGGGTTTTCTTAGAAAAACCCTCGCACACTTGCAATACTAAAACTTTCACACTCCTTATTCTTTCACTGCCTTAGATTTGTCATCTTATATTCACCAATAGATCACTTTCTCACATAGAAGATATTCAATAAATTATCTGTGTGAATATACTTATGAGAGACTTCTTGAGGTGTATTTATACTTTTTCCAAGTAACTTCTCTCCTTAATTTAGGGTCAACCTGTACTTTCTTGTTATAACCACTTTACCCTTTAATTAATGACTTGTAACTATTTAGGGGCTTCTTAACCACTCTTCGGGGCTTCCAAGTTCATGACCTCATAACTCCTCATTCGTGATGAACTACGTGACATACCACCTACTGTTGGAAACAGCATGGCCACACCTCAAACAACTTTGGGCTTCATGACCACACCTATGGGGATTCTTGTATAATTATTCAAATGCACCCATCACATCTTTTGACATCAATGACAACCACTTTTGTTGACATCAATAACAACCAACTTACCAACACCACTTACTTTGAAAGAACTAGAACATGTGATTAGAATGGAAAAGATTTCTTGGATACATGCAGGAATGTATTTGATGGGAAATAGGAATTCCATTTGTCCCTTGAGAACATTAAACAAGTCAAGGATAAGTCAATTGAAGAAGAAAGAGAGATCAATTTTTTGGGTGAAATACTTCTCTAGAGGAAATCAATCATATGTATGAGAATATATTCAAAGTTTTGACCTATCGAAGAAAAAATGGTATCCCTCCAAAAGTAGATCAACAAGCAGGTCCTTCCAAGCCTCTTGAAAGAAATAATCAACCTACAGGGCCATTTGTGGAGACACCTCAAAGTGACCCTTTTGGTTTCAAGTTGGATGTAACATGTTGGATGGGCAATGTCAAGATTCGCATCCCTCTTGTTGACTTAAAAAATATTCCTTCCATGAAAATTCAAAGTAAAGAATCTTTACGGATGGAAGGAATGAGTCATGTTGGGGATGAGAGAGAAGAGGCACCTATTATTATTCAAACCATGAATAGGAAAGGAAACAAGAATCTATATCACCAATCATTTTTCATATCTTTGGTAGTGGGTGATTCGATGTTGCATAATTGTATGTTGGACTCTGGAGCTTCAACCAACGTAAATTCTCCTATAGTGATGAATCATTTGAGTTTTAAAAATTCTATACCTTACAAGAATATATGCACCATGGAATCCAAAGAAGTCAAAGTATGTGTTTTGATTAAATGTATTCAAGTAAGATTGGAAGTATATCCAAATATCTATTTGGTAATGGGTGTGGTTGTCATTGATGTTTTGAATGCTTGGGGAATTCTATTGTCTTGAAAGTGGGCTACTATTGTTAAGCCCTAATATTGGCTCATTAACCCTTAACTGGGGCATATTAGATTAGTAATGTTATTTTATTTATGTCGGCTTGCTCATTTCAGGCATATTGGATTACTAATGTTATTTTATTTATGTCGTCTTTAGGCCATTAGTTGTAATTATACCTCCTAGCCTCCTATATATACCAAGGAGACATTTTCATTTTGAATCATCTTGGACTTGAACATTTAAGTGGGGTAAAAGGAGGTTTCCCCCTCGAAGAGGCTTATTATCTGAAACTATCTCTTTTTCAAGGCGTTGAGTACTTTTCCTGAGGTTTTTCTATGCTATATTGATGTTTGG
>SNQJ01S0116042.1:21188-32102 GCA_010110895.2 Picea sitchensis | reverse complement strand
TCACAAAGGATAAGATAAAATATGGTCTCGTTTTGGGAAATAAAATGTTTCCATATTTTAGGGATTAGTACAAGATTTCCAACGGTCTATCATGAGCCTGATTCCGACTCTGTATGACCCCCTATGGAGGACGCCAAGTTAGCGTCACCCGAATGGCCAAAACCAATAACTATGGCTTCCTAGCATGATTTTGTTCATATTCCTATTTTAAAAGGAAAATAAAACCTATACATGGCATAGGAAAATGTGATACCTTTCCAATGGTATATCCCGTGCTTGGTTTCGACCCCCAGTTGGTAAGACCGAGCTTTCGCAAGTTCATGACCAATTTCGGACACCAAATTAGTTGCAGTGCTTCAGGGTTTAAACATTGTTGGTAAAGAGTTTTAAATCAGAGATTCAGTGATGCCACACTGTAATAGACTCAAATACCTTTCAAACGAATCCTCATTTTCCTCATTTCGACCTCGGATGGCCCGATTATAGTTCTCACAAGTTGGACAATTAATTTGGGCAAAGGGGGGAAACCAACTCTCATAGCAGAATTTCATGACAGCTAAAACAACCATTAATGGCCACATCACACAAATTTATGGCTATCTAATCGAAGTACTCATCAATACCTTTTTGATGGTACCTCATTTTCCTTGATTGGATATTGTATGACGATTTGGCACCTTTCGCAAGATTGGGTGCCATGTGGGCCCACTGACAAGTCAGGGTTTTTAAGCGACCACTGTTTCGGGCCGAAATTGAGGGCTGAGGTGGAATTATTTCAGATTGGTGATGGCATATTCTCTACGGTATCGTCAAGACCTTTCCAACGATGTGCCCTGCGTCCAATTCCGACTCTGCCTCACATGGCAACCTTTTTGGGGCTAAGTCAACAACATTAAGGTCAAAGTCAAAGTCAAAGTCAAACTTTGACTTGCACTATTTTCGAGGAATATTTAAAAAATAATGGAAAAAATTATAAAAAAATCATAAATTTTGGGAAATCAAGGGGAGGACACGTAGCCTCTCTCATGCAATTTTTGAGAGATTTGTTTTTTTTGAAAATTGGAAAATACAAAACTCCCCCTCTCCCCTCTCTTAAGTCATTTTAACATTTTGGCCAAGGGGAGAGGGGACTCTACAACAGGATTCAATGGTAGAGGAGGCATCTTGGAAGCAAGTGCAGGTCTGCATTGGGTAGACAACCATGACCATGTAACAACCTTCAGACATTGAGCCAGGTAAACCCCCGTCGGTCCCAATTCAAAAGGAAAAAGCTTGCTGGTTGTGGTGAAATTTTTGCATAGAAGAGTGTTATTTATGCCTTCAGGATGATTGTCTCAGTGATGGTTTAAATTTCAAGTTGATTGTTGGTTCAGATTTCATGTTTGTTGGTTCATGCTTGCTGGTTGGTGAATTCAATTAGTTTTATGTGTGCAAAAGATTCAAAGGGGAGGGGATTCAAACCCCTCTTGGGCACCAGGCCCAAGCCTCCCAGGCTCCTTTAGAGGATTAAAATTTTGACTATGGCTGAGTATGTAGGCCTGTGCATGGCCATTTGCAGGCCCTGGGATTTGAATCCCAACCCCATCCCTTTTCCTTTGATGAAAGACACAATAAAATGCCTAGAAATCAAGAAGGAGTGGAGGGGGCTTGAACCCAAAACCTCCCTCTCCTAACTATGGAAAAAAAAATCCAAATATTTGAAAAATTGAAAAAAATATATTTGGTGGTGGTTGGCCACTCGTGCACCGCCCAGGCCACCACTAAGCGTTTCTCTACCTGCAACCCCATTCTTCCACCACCTCGACCTTCCCTTCTCCCTACCCTACGTGCAACACACCATACCCATATCTTCCTCTCCTCTGCGCACATCTCATCCCCACTCACCATCTCTTCCTCCTCCTCTCCTCCCTCRGCTACCACCATCCCACGCCCATCCCTTTCCCCTCCTCCACTTTCCTCTGCGCGCTTGTCCCTTCTCCCAAACCCCAACCATAACCCTCTCCCCTAACGCTTACTCCCTCCATTCTCCATGCCTGCACGCAGCCACCAACACCCTCCTCCATTCCCTCCACCACACCTCGCATGCATGCCAGCTCCTCCTCCTCTCCCCCCTCAGATCCCACCAGCTTGCGCCCAACCCTTTCCCTCTCCCCCATGCACTCCACCACAACCATCCCCCTCCGCGCGCGCAACGACACTCCCCCTACCCCTCCTCAGCGCGGCCTCCAACATCCACTCCCTTCACTCTCTAAACCCTCAGGCCCCATTTCACTTTCAACCTAGGCATATCGACGACTAGGGGCACCAAACTGGGGCTTAATTTAATTTAATTTAATTTAATTTTTATATAGTTTTATATGTATTTAAGTTTTTATTTTATTTATTTTCTTTAAATATTTTTAATTTTTAATTTTAATTTTATTATATATATATAATACAGTTACTATTAAAGATTTACAATAAAAGAATTTTAAATAAATTTTATTTACATATTTAAAACTATACAGTAAAATATTAAATTCCCTCCCCCTCCCCAAGGGTTACTACACCTTTTAATACTAGAACTTCGCCATACAGAGGCCGATTTTCGCCCATGAATAGTCGAAATGACCAGGGTGGAGTCCAAAATGCATCCATGGCATTCACCTCCACAAATTCTGCATAGAAATGCAGTGGCATGTCCTAGAGCGACATGAACTCATTATTGGCCCGATAAGCATGCGTCAGAAGGAGGCCTAATTGGGCCCTTAGAGGCCAAATTGGTTCGGATGAGGAAAACCCATTTCAGATACAGGTATGTAGACCTGTAGAAGCCTGTCAATTTTGGTGTCCAGCCCAGAATGTTTTCCCCAATTTCAAATTTTTCCCTCATCAGTCTCCCGACCAGCTCCTTCGTGCGTACCTTTCCGGGGCCATATCTTACTCATATGGACTTGGATTTGTGCCAAACGAAAGGTAGAGGAAAGGTAGAGGATAGAGATAGAGCATGGGAAAAATAAAGAATAGTTATGTGACTGTTTGGTGTAGGGTAAAATCCTCTCAAGGTTCAAGCCCAAGGGGTCCCCTCATCGAAACAAGCCCAAATTGAAGCCATGCTTCAACCAACTCACAGGAAAACTTATAAGCAACAAAGGGGGGGGTATAATCAGGTCTGAAAAGTGCTTGAACAACGAGAATTTCCTTACTTACAACTACCAAATCCCAAAGGCCCCTTTCCCTCCTAAGCAACTCTGCAATTTCCCTAGACCTTGGGGCTTCATCCCGGTGAATCCGGTAGCCATGGATGGCCTGAAACTGTCCTAAATAACCTCACCTATAGCTGAAAAATATAGCAGCAATCAAAGAGCGTTTGGGATGGCACAAATCCCAAGGCAAATGGTGATGCGGCATATTGATTTTGTCATTTAAAAAAAAAAAGATTTTTTGCAATATGTAGTCTTGTATGATTTGTTTTTTGGTATGTATACATTGTAATTAAGTGGTCAAATCAGATTTGATTTGATCCCTTTTGCATAAGATTCTCTTTTAGGATAAGTTTACTTTTTGGTAAAAGAAAAAAAAAACTTTAGGGTTGGTCCACTTGTCACTTTTCCAAAAGTGACAAGTGTCTTATAACCTAACCCTAAGCCTTCACCTCTCTTTTATAAATAAGAGGGTTGACATTGTAAAAAGGGAGGATGAATATAGTAACAAATCTCTGCTGAAATTTTCCAAGACTCTTTTTGTGTGTGATACTTGTTAGATTTTAGTTGTTGGATGTGTCACTTGTTGGTTAAGGGTTGAGGGGTAGAAGTAAATGCTTGTTATGTTAGCTATCTCTAGGAGGGATTGGTTAGCTAGGTGTTTGTTGTTGCTTCCTTGGGTTTAACTTGCTTTCTTTCATTTTCTAACAACTTGGTTTAACTTGTTTGAAGTGTTTTAGTGGAGATTTTCTTCAGTACTCAGTTGTTTTCAACCTTAACTAGTGGCTGAGAGTCTTAGGGCCCCTTAGGACAACCCTCAAATAAGCCTCGTAATTGGCTGTTCATACTTGTCTGCTTCGTATTTTCATTCATGTACATTTCTATTATGTTTTCCTACCATTAACCTTGTCCCAAATAGGAAAATTGGCCATTTGGGTCAATTTCCCTCCACATGACATCCATCTTAGTTGGTTGTTACATATCTTTTATGTGCAAATTTCTGTTACATTTAATTTGTTTTTTTCATATATAAATACTAAAATTTTGTTGTTTACCTGCAAGGACATAACCGGTCACCTACTGTGCTTCTCCTAAGCGGTTAGGGACCACCTGAAGACCTGTTTGAGGCAAAGGGGCCAGCAGGACATCGAAGAAAAAACATCAAAATTGATCGGTAAATCTACAGAATCACTCTCATATTCACTTTACTCGTTCCATAATTTTGGCACACACACCCATGTTGATATGCTTTGTTTGTGTAGATAGTTTGAGTAGTTTACTTGTGAATTTGTGTTCATAAAATCTGATCTATACTTGTGTCGATAATCATCACTATTTTTAAATTCTAAACAATAAACTTCCAATCCCCATACACGGAATTAGTTGGGGATTTCATGCATATGGCGACCTTGCTGCTCGCAAAGAGCCTCAATCCATTCCTTTGGGTTGAATGGTGTAATCGTTTACTTATGATTAGTTAATTTTGTCATCTTTTCATTGTATAATTTTTCATTCACTAATCTACAGGTGGCTGCCCCTAAAGGGGCCATACAAAAATCAACAAGTTAAATACACTCAAAAAGTCACAAAACACTTGAAAACAATTCAGGGGTCTGCCCCATACACTCAAAACAAAACTTATACTATTTAGCTACATACATATACATATTATTTAGCCGTGACATATATGTCACATAGCTATTTACTTATTTTTTGTATAAAGTTTTAGATAGATTTCAAATTTAGTGACCACGAGACACGCTTGTGAAAGCAAGACGTGACCTCGCCATGTGGATGGCCTGGTCTTTTATTTTAAGCAATTTCAATTTTGTAGGATACTAAGAGTCAAATCTAGGGAGTCTTCATCAGGAGCTCCTCAGAAGTTGTCTAGTTAGTATAAATTAAGTTGTCTTTCCTTAGTACGACACAATCAAGAAGTTGAATAGTTCAACTTGGTTGGAATACTACTTTGCTTGGGTAAACTTAGCTAAAACTCCCTTTAGGGGGGTCCTGAGACTCTTCCTTTTCACATGTATCCTTCTTCCATCCAAGCAGATTTAAGAGCCCGAAAGCGCTAGTGACGAGAAGTGGCTAATCCCTGCTTCTCTGAACTGTATGGGGCACTCTTCAACCTAACCACCGTGGTCTGCTAAGACTACTCTTTTTATACTGGTTGGCACAGTTCTGGGATGTGTTTTCCTGATTGCGATAACCTTCAAAATAGTGTGGTGGCCAAGGCATGTGTTAATAACTCAAAATTCACCACTAAAATACTTTTAAAGTCAACCTTTCGTCAGTCCACCCTTCACCCACAAACTGAAAATTGAAGTTGTAAATACTATCCCAGACATAGTTGTAACAACTTGTAAAAAGGTTGTTCATCTCTTTTTACAACCCCCTTTTTTATTTGACAATCTTCTGGGATCACCCCAGGGGGTATCAAGCCATTATGAGCTTGTTTCCTTCTCTTAAAAGCTTCTAACAACTTGTTGTTCGCAATTTACATCCATCTAAAAGGACTTGGATGTAGATTTTAAGCTCACGTTTCACCCTTGTTTTGCACTTTTTCACTTGAGGCATCCATTGGTTAATTGTCCAGGACACCGGTTTACCCCAAGAATCCATTATGGACCATTTCTCAATGCTTTAAGGGAGCAAACAACTCATTGTTCGCTTTATTTAGTTCGTTGTCCAAAAAATTAACGAGCTTATTTTCATCCTATCGTCCATAATTTTCACCCCCCAGGCCATTTTGGCCATCCAGGAAGTCGAGGGAGGACAATACCCAAGGTGGGTGGTCCTGAGAAAAACTTCGTGTAAGTCTTTCACCTCTCCTTTTCCCCCTTCATTACCGCCTCAAATGAAGGACCACTTGAGGTGCGAATAGTCTATGCCTCATGTCGAGCTATCAAAAAGGTTGTAACCGACTACACAGCTGGATAGGTCAGATCTGTCCCGACGAAACTTTTTTGCTTATAACAACCACTTTCTCTTAGAATGTCACATGTACACCCACATTAAATATCACAATTTCAAAATATTTGTTACAATACCAACCTTCCTAACTTTTTAACTCATCAAAACTATGGTGATATATGAACCCTTCTCTTAAAAATTTTCTGGTAAAAAAAACAAATTTTAAAGCAAGCTATGTAATTTCTTACCTTTCTTATGGTCCCATAAACCACATTAACCATCATCACCACTTAAAAGGAAGAAAATTTGAATGTAGAAAAACAAATCTCAATAAAAAATCATAAAATACTACACATGTTAAAAGAAAATAAAAAAAAGTATAAAAAATCATAAAATACTACAAATGTAAAAAGAAAATAGAAAAAGTATTGATGATGATGATGATTAACATCCACTAAGACCTAATTGGTCTATCAGACCTTGAGAAGGTAAGTGATTACTTGTGATTCTTTAGAATTTTGTTCAGACTTAATTTTACAAATTTATTTTGAAAATGGATATAATTTGATAAAAAAATAAAAAATTGGATGAAAGAAAAACCTTATAGATATCACTAGTATCAAGAGGCCCACATCATACAATACAAAAACATCTTAGAAAATGGCACCCTCGAAGCTAACATCTAAAAATTCTCAATTTATTTATAACTTCCAAAAAGTCTCAAATGATTTATTATTAATCAAGTCTTAGAATTGACGCTTATAATTCCATATATCCTCTTACTCAAAGTTTTTGCTCGTGTTTAATTAAAAAATAAATAAAATAAATTGGTTAATATGGATAAGCTCATTATTGAGAAATTTTGTTCATATTTGGGAAAAGCTACAAATCCAAATATTTTCATAAATAAATTTGGAATAAGCTCTTAATCCAAATATACTTATACTTATTTCGTGCAATCTTTATTGTTAATGCATGGCATCTATTGCATATTAACAAGTGGTATTTGAAAAATGTATGACTAGTAATAATAATAATAATAATCTATTTTTAAGGTCACGATCAAGCCACACCAAATTGGTGTATGAGATCCCTTTGTTTGCGGGACAAGGGACCCCCCTCTGCCCAACAATTTGACTGGTAAAGTCTACGAGGTATATATATCCTACCCCCTCTAGATTTGAACTACCTACCTTTTTCTCACACAAAAATTAAGCTTTATATATTTATATACAAAAATTCACTTACTTGGTACATGTTTCCTTGTTTTGTAAATTTCAATCATTAGTTAAATAAAAATGATGTTATTGTTATTTGCAATATTATAACCAAATTACAATATTAACTGAATTCAAAGAAAATAACTCACCATTTAAAAGAGAAAGATTATCTCACTAGGAGTCGCACATAAATTTATATATTGCATATAGGCATATTGTTTTGATACATGTTGAGTATATATATATATATATTTTTAATTTCACTTTCTTGGGCTAGTGTTTCCAACATGCTAATCAATCCATGGAGCAATTATATGGATTACAATTGCCATGACCTTGACACTTACAATAGCCATGCTTTACATTACAGGTGGCTTAAACATTTATTTTAATATACAATCTATTTTATATTCTTTCTATCTTAAATAAGAAGTTTGCTATTGAACCCACATGAAACCTAGAACTGATTTAGGTACTACTACAAATTAACTAGTTTTAATTGAAGCTCTTTAGGAGTGCACACACTTGAAAGGGCTCACTGGCCTAATAGTAAGAAAGAAAGTAAGGTTCTTGAATCTGTATTAAAGGTCCATCACAAGTATGAATCTGTATTAAAGGTCCATCACAAATATACATGATAAATCCACATTGTAATATTCATGAATTTGCTTCAAATGTCCATTTCAAGTATGCATAATGGATCAACATTATCTTAAATTTTTAGGAGAAACAATCAAATCTGGATTAAAGGTCCATCACAAGTATGAATCTGTATTAAAGGTCCATCACAAATATACATGATAAATCCACATTGTAATATTCATGAATTTGCTTCAAATGTCCATTTCAAGTATGCATAATGGATCAACATTATCTTAAATTTTTAGGAGAAACAATCAACTTTATTAGAAGCTTAATCTTAATGATAGATTCATATTATAAAATTCATGAATTTAGAAACTTAATCTTAATGATAGATCCATATTATAAAATTCATGAATTTAGAAGCTTAATCTTAATGATAGATCCATATTATAAAATTCATGAATTTGTTTCAAATGTCCATCTCAAGTATGCATAATGATCAACATTATCCTAAATTTTTAGAAGAAACAATCAACCTTATTAAAAGCTTAATCTTAATCACAATAGGAATTTGCTACCACCTAGACTTGTTTGAAACTTAAACTTTTCTTATTCCACCATGACCCAACAATTAGAGCCAAATTGACCACTTTCTTTGTATTTCACTCTTTGTTATACACGTGTATAAAATTGACAATGCACTTTGTCATGATTATATTAGATGTAATGAATATATTAGGTGTGAGAGAAAAGTTCTTCAGTTTGTTTAGGTAAATGCAATGATTTAAAATGCATTGATTTGATTAATTTTCTTAATCATAATTTCATTTATATAAAACAAAATTATTATAGATATGTGATTTTATGTAAAAAAAAATTAAAGACAATAAAAATAATAATCATCAAAAAAAAATATTTTCTATATATTATTTTTATATATATAACAATTATTATTATTATTATAGATATGTTATTTTATTTTATATAATTGTTTAAAAAAAAAAAAAAANAATTATAAAATAAAATTTATTCAAAAAAATTTCTATACTATATATATATATATATAACAATTATTATTATTATTATAGATATGTTATTTTATTTTATATAATTGTTTTTAAAAAAAAATAAAAAGAATAAGTTCATAAATATTTTTATTTTTGTTTCATAATAATTATAAAATAAAATTTATTCAAAAAAATTTCTATACTATGAGACTAGTAAGTTTAGTAAAAAATCATCCCATCCTAAAATAGTTTTTAAAATTATTATATATTAATATTATATATTAAAGTTTTATGATTAAGTGAAAGATGAATTAAAATATTCATTAGATCTAATCAATATATTTATATAATTGTATTACTATTAAGATAGAAAAATAAACCAACACATTTATATAAATGTATTTTTTTTTCTCAAGAAAAAAATTATAATTTCATTACGGAGGTACAAAATTACATTCGCAGGTATATATTGACTATAAGGAAATAGTCAAGTATATAGTAACTAGTAAGGGAACCACAAAAAGAACCAAATTACATGTAACTAGTGCCTGAAGCACTTCCCCAGACATGGGTAAAAAGTGCAGAATTAAAAGAGGCCTAGAGGGCCCAGATCTAGTTGAAAAGCCGCTAAACAAAGTTACAAAACATGCCAAAATAGACTGGGAAAACCTTGCATCTACCAGAAAATAGTTCAAAAGTTGCATGCCCGAAGATGGACCTCAAAGTGCGAGAGCACTGCACACCCAATAATGGACCTCAAAGCTCTGACCCATCCTCCAAAAAGAAGCAGAAAACCCAGCAACCGATATGAAATGCAACAGATCCCAGGTCCAAAGACCCAACACCTGGCCATCAAACCACCAAGAGAGAGCCACCGAGGAAACCCCAAATCGGATCAATATGAAGACGGAGAGGCGAAGCTGTACAGATCCACCCCACTAGGTCCAACAAACTAGACCAAAACTCCGTGCAAGAGAAGCCATAACCGCCCACTGGGGCGGAGCCACATAAAACACCGACAGAAAGGCGACCACAAAAGGAGGTAAACCAAGCAGGTGTAAGCGGCCACGAAAGCAGTGCACTAGAGTCGCCAAGGGGCTGAGAACACGCTAGAGGCGGACAGAGAACACGCCATAGGCGGGGGCATCCACGAAGACGACACACTAGATCCAAACGAGGGCACACCAGGCAACCACGAGAACAAAGCGACCCGTCAAGAAGGTGCCCATGAAGACCTACGGGAGGGGTTGCAACGAGAAAAACCCTAACCGCAGAGCCCAGGTTATAGTAATCTCATTTATATAAATGTATTACTATTAAGATAAAAAAATAAATTGATTATATTAAAATGTTTATTAGATTTAATAGTTGTATGAAACAACAAAATTTACATCGTGTATGTCAATTTTTAAAAAATTAAAATAAAAAATCATAATAACAAGAGTGAGTTAGTGGGAGGTCCTAGATCATGGACTTTGCCTATGACATAGAGGTGTATTTGTATAGAAAAGGTTTTATCATTGTTAAATTATCATATTGAACTTTGCCTAAATTTACATAGTGTATGTCAATTTAAAAAAATTAAAATAAAAAATCATAATCAGTGGGAGGTTCCAAATCATGGACTTTGCCTATGACATAGAGGTGTATTTGTATAGAAAAGGTTTTATCATTGTTAAATTATCATATTGAACTTTGCCTTTGCCTATGACATAGAGGTGCATTTGTATAGAAAAGGTTTTATTATTGTTAAATTATCATATTAAACTTTGCGGATGACATAGAGGTGACATAGAGGTCTATTTGTACAGAAAAGGTTTTGCGTGTGTATGCTTGGAGGTTATAGTGGTAGCTGTCAAAATCGACCCCGTGTCACTCGAGTATGAGCCCACCCTACTTATCGATTTCACTAGATGCAAAAAAAATTGTTTATCATATAAAATTGAATGAAAAAAAAGTAGATACTTAAAATAAATAAAAAATTACTGATAATTATAAAAAGAA
>SNQJ01S0116042.1:7424-21109 GCA_010110895.2 Picea sitchensis | reverse complement strand
ATACCTTACCCCCCTTTGGATTTGAACATCTTAGAAGGAAACACACGTTCTTAACCACCAGACCCACTCATTCATATATATATATATATATATATATATATATATATAATGCTAAAATTATCTAGGTCTTTTCTATTATATATAAAATAAGAAGCCACCACAAAATCTAGGGGTCTGCCATTATGGAAACCAAAACCCTTACCTGGTGATGTCTAGAAGAGTTATCATTCCAAAAAATATCAGTTCTTCGAGACCCAAATATGCTAGTGACTAAGACCAAACAACAAACCATTTTATCAAAGTCTATTACAGTAATATGTCCTAAGATCTTACTAGAGTCCATATATCTATCTAGAAAAAATATAATAACCAAGTTCAAACCCATTAACCATCGGTTGGAGCCTGGACATCGTCTTCCTTTTTCTGTGTTGTAGGAGCTAGAGGGTCATAATCCAAATGAATGGGGTTGTCTTTGTTTTCTTAGGAATTGGTTGAACCACGATCCTGCTATCGTTTAGCCCTATGCTCTCCTGAAGGTGACACTTTAAATCTAATCCCCAATTATGACTAGCATAACAACTCAAATTTACCTTCAAAGATGTGAATGATATGTAGGATGTCCCTCCTCTCTTCCATAGTTCTTTCCAAATCTTTCCCCGCCATTTCTTTGACAATCCAATATGTCTCAACAATTTTGAAATACTTTGTATCCCTCCTCCTAGAGTAAAACCGGTCAATGACCTAATCCCGAGTCTCTTTCAAAATCTAGTTGTCAGGAGTTGACAGTGTTTGCTCCCTCACCATTGCCTCCACCTCCTCTACTTCACATTTCGTTGCATCCGAACAATGTTCATGAAATCAATGACCATCTCCCCATGTTTCACGTGCCTGCGAGTGGGATCTACATGACCAGAACATGAAGAGGCCTTCTCAGAATTCCTTGGTCCCTTCCATCTCCCCTTGCTCCTCTTGTTATCACCCCTCTCCATCTTGTCCACCACTATCCAAATGTAACCACTATCAAGATTACTACACGAGCTTCCCAACCAGTTAAAATCCACCAACCAACACCCCTGCAAAGATCCACCACCCCCTGAACATGAATTGGATTCCACCAACTTCCTGATAATTTCGAGAAAACTACGACCCTCAAGGAGTAGGGCCAATGCAAACTCAACTACACTCAACTCCCTCCAAGGCATACTATTCCTAGAAAAACAGAGGAGAAAATGGTTATATTGGACCTTGATCCAACAAAACCATGCAACCCATCCCATGCTATACCACCGAGGCCCGACCTTAGAGGATAATTCCTCAATGAAGCTCCATCCGACCACATAGTGTTATTATGTTGAGCATAAACCATAGCTCCAGAATCATCTAGGTTCCCCTCTTCCAAGCATGATTCACGAGGCTTGTCATTGTACTCTCACCATTAAATTCCCACTCATCTTCCTCATTCGCATCATCCTACCTCTAGCCTGATCCAAACCTAGTTTAATTGCAGACATCATCTCCTATAATGGAGTTTGCAAGGTCGTACTCCCCACACCCCTATTCGTCCCACACCTCATACCTCCCATTATATGACTTGCATGCCACTCTCGTTCTCGATAGGACACATGGTGAGCTTGGTGCATGGTGCCCCATGTAAATGTCCCCAACCCCAATGGTTGTCATCCCATTCAAGATCTAAAAAGATATTATTAATATAATATTATTTTTTAAATTAATAATTAAAAAAATATCATATTGATTTTTTAAATTATAAAAAAAATATCATATTGATTTTTTAAATTATAAAAAAATGTTTTTACTTTATTTTAAAATATTAATTATTCATAAATATTCATTTTAACATATTACAAAGAAATGCGTTACCAAGGATGGTAATACTAGAGTAGGTACATTTCATTTAGCACGATACATACCTAATGGGGCATATCACAACCATAATTATTTGTGGGGACAATATTGACTAATTGATGTGAATATTAATTAAAAAAAATTAATTCATGTAATTTCAGATTTTAAAATTTTCATTTTATTAAAACTACATATCACAATCATAATTAAATTAATTCATGTCATCTAAAAATATGTGTCTATAATTTATATAAATTTCATTTCATCAAAGCCAAATAACATATCACAATCATAATTAGTTTAACATATTACAATCATTATAATTAGTTTAACATATTACAATCATTAGTTGTCACAATCATAATTAAATTAATTCATGTCATCTAAAAATATGTGTCCATAATTTATATAAATTTCATTTCATCAAAGCCAAATAACATATCACATTAGTTTAACATATTACAATCATTATAATTAGTTTAACATATTACAATCATTAGTTGTGTAGGGGACAATATTGAATATGGAACGAGGACATTCATTTAAAGAACATTAATTCATCTTATATAGAACATTAATTTATCTTATCTAGTTTTTAAGTGATCGCAATCATAATTAGTTGTATGATCACAATTATAATTACTTATAAAATATAAAATGAGAACATTAATTTAAAGACCATTAATTTATCTTATCTAGTTTTTAGGAGGTCACAATTTATAGTGTAGAAAACATTGCATCCAAAATTGTTGAATAAAGAATATTGAGTTAAATTTAATTAAGAATGTTAAGTCTTTATAACCATCTTGTAGATGTTTGTCAAGGTAGTGCATGGCACTTACATGGCCTCCATGTAAGAAGGATGTTGTTGTACATAATATAATAATACAATGTATGTTTTTATTTATTTATTATTATTATTTTTTAATTTAGTTATATATATTTGTATATTAATATTAAATATATATATATATATGGTTAAACATCTAATGTTTTTACTTATAATATTGTTTTAGTAATATTGTTAAAGATGGTCATAATACTAATATATTTATTTGTCTTAGAAGATATAGATATGTCATTATATATTTGTTGTTGTAAGTCAAAAAATAACGCACACGAAATATAATATGAAAAGAAAATAAAAAGGAGAGATAGATAGTATGGTACCTAGTCCTCAACCTCGGAAGCTAAGCCCACATATATGTAGGTTGGGTTATTGTATATAAGGGTTTCCTTGTTTGAAGTCTAGTCCTCTTGGTTTGATCTCGTTCCACTACTTCCATGCCCTAAATTGCATTGACTAATGCCTCATATTTATGGTCTAGGAAATCCATCTTCTCTAAGATGGATTTTTTTTTGCATGCTTTGTTCCTCAATTATATGTGCTATGAAGGATTTGTTATGTGAGTAAAGATCGATCAACTTGAAATACTTGGTGTCCTTACCACGAGAAAACCTTGTGTCTGGTATACATTCCATAAGTTCTGCATCAATGGCATTGGAAGAGATAGTTCCCTTTTTCTCCCTAACTGATTTTTCTATTCTTTCCACCTTTGCCTTAATTTCAATTGGGAATATTTTGTGGTACCTTGTTGTAGCTTCCTCGGCTTCCATTTCCTCTCTAATTTTCTTTTTGGGGGTGGTTCCTTTACTAAAGTTTTTTCTCGACTAAGATCTACTTTTCTTGATCCCAACCCTTCACAGGAGTATAAGCAAGATTTCAAAATATATTTGGTAGCTTCCTCTATGTTCCTTCCAAACCTTCCTCTAAGACCATGTCTACAACAAGATGTAGAGAAGGTGGATCTCCCCCCACAAACAAAGGCACAACCTCCCTTCTTTCCTAGGTTTCACCACCCCCCCATCTACAAAAACACAAAAGGCATGGATATTGTGTCTTGCCTTTTAGATTGAGCTTAAGAGGCTCCAAGGAGGTGTAGGTAGTGTGTTATTCTAGGACAAGCCTATAGAATTCTAGGTAGTACCAAGAATGACACGAAATACTACAATGAAGCTTCATCCATGACTCATAAAGACAAACTTTACCTATGAAGTCCAAGAATATTTCTCGTTGTTTCTCATAACTGAAATGGATTGGTTGAAATTAACATCTCCCTGCCCTTTTGTAACCAACATTCCCATAGGAGGTGGAGTAATGAACACATGAAATGGCAAGTTGATCAACAATAGAAGAGAAATGGAGAAACTTACAACATCCTTACCATGATACCCACACACTACAACATGATAACAATACATTGCCACCTGAGACTCAATAAGAAAAACATCCTCCCCTTCCTTNGAATATGTGTTGCATGACTGCTGGGAGGGGGATGTCCTAAAAGACACCACGATGGCTAATGAGAGGTGGTGGAAGGGACCTAGAATGGTTGTGTTAACTTCCACTGAGCCAGTACCGTACTGGTTTTTACTTGCTCAAAGACCAAAGCAACTCTCTGACCCTAGAATGGATTTCCCGTCAGATTGGTAGGTGGGGAGGATCGTCAAGAGTTAATGAGGGGATGGGGGTGAACCGCCCATCCGTAAAATCTCTCAGACCAGACCACAGATAGGGAAATCCGTGCCACACACAATCTTGCAAAGAAAAGGAAAGAGATGAATTGTGGTAAAGGGTAGAGGAGAGAGCGCGCGCGACGGGGGGATCACAGAAGAGAACTGGAGAAACTCTGGAAAACACAAGGAGTTCTGAACATAGGAGAAGGAGAGTAACCTTCGTCCTGGATTATTTTTCTGTATGAGGAGAAGGAGAGTAACCTTCGTCCTTGACTTCCATTGAGCTGGAAGTAGGAGACTGAATCTCAAAGCATCGTGGTCTAGCTTGGGGGTGGCTAGTGGTAAATCTATTTGGAGTCACTGAGCCTATGGTTGGGTGGAAACGAGCACCCCTCTCAGCAGTTGCATCATGCCTGGTGGATCTGATAAGTGTTTTATGCCTTGTATTTCAAATTGAATATCATGAATATATGCTTATGTTTATATGCCCATAATAATTTCTGTGTGGAATGATTGCTTGGTGTTTTAGATTGTAAATAATGGATGCATGTGTATGCTTACATGCCATAGTTGGTTTCGGTACAAATGATTAAGTCTGGGGCATGAGTTTGCTCCACCGAGAATCATCTTGTTTGCTTGATTCTCGTAATATTCTGGGAAGGCCCCTCGAGAGTACTCTTCCCCTAGAATTACCCCATAAACCTTGGAACCGTACTGAACCTTTACCCAAAGACTCGACTAAGATCAGGGACAATTGCCCAAGAACCATCTGAAGGTTCATGTGATCCGGGTCTGGAAACCTTATGCAAGAAAGAGTAGCTCTCTAAGGTCTCAGAGTCGTGGGAGTTTGAAGCTCCGAGAGGTTGAATTTCGTGATTCAAGCTTAGAAGGGATAGCGAGTCCAATTATAGAAAGAGAATACCCTATCATTTGGTAGACAAACGATCGAAATCCTTTCGGAAATACCCCAGATCTGTCAAGATCGATGGATCTAGAGAAGGAGCGCAGGCGTTAACACCTCGACCCTTTCAGCCTTCACAAGTAGCGATGGGATCTAGGACTGTAGATCCAAGGATCTGACGAAGCTCTATTGACCATCGATCTTAGCCTTTGCACAGGCATGAGAGTATCATTTCGCTGACTCGCGACTTGGAGTGGTCAAGGGTAGGACTGCACGAACTCATGATTCGCGAAATTGCGACGTGATCGTGGTTGTTGGATCCAAGCCATGGGAAAACCGTTGGATCAGAACCTCCGTGTGGTATCGCGTATCGGGGGTTCAAAGGTTGAAAGAACTTCCTTTCGACTGCAGAAGTCACAAAGTGCCGAGCACCGAGGGCTCATGTGAACACGTGGCACATCTGTTAGGTGGGGATCACGTGGTTGGCAGGTGGCATAACAACAAGCACCCAGAGAAAGGTGGGAGCAGGTGATAGGTGATGGACACATGTCGCCTGGGAAAGACTCAACCTATTGTTGACTTTTCGTGGTTCAGGGTTTCGCAGGATGAAGAAGTTGCACCTTGATCGCTAAGGTCGCGAAACGCCGAGAGCTGAGGTCTCGTACGATGGGCGGCAACAACACAGCTCGTAAGCAGAGTACAACGAAGGAGACAAGTGGCGTGTACGCGTCGCTTGGCAGAGTCCACGTAACATTGACCTCTCACGTCTCGGGGATTCGTAAAGGAGGAGCACGAGGGCTCAACATTCCAACTAGAGAAGTCGCGAGTTGCGAGTAGTGCTAGTGTTTAGCCTAGCCTACAGTTACATGTAGCAGGTGGGAGCCATACCCGTATCGCGTCTCGGGTATCGGTGTTTGGAGAAAGAGAAGTCGAGAGCCTTGACTCCCAACTCGCGAGTTGTGAAAGGCGCTTGCACTAAGGCCAGGTTGTGGTCACTTGGAGGAGGATAAGGAAAGGGATGGTCTGCGCTAGGCCCCATAGAAATTCGGGGATTCTGTCCCTAGAAGAAAAAGACAAAAAATCTAGGTTGTCGTAGTGGGTGTGTGACATTCCCCATCTGATCTATAGATGTAGAGACAATCCTCCTTTAGGGGATTTGCTTCCATACCATCCCAAGTTCAATCTAAGTCTTGATTTACTAACAACACTCCCTCATTTTCCAATCTATCTGCCAAGCTATTTGTTGTACATTTGACATGAAGGGGGATGAGCACAAGGATAAGTGTAATGTTGTTGGTTATTCATTCTAAACATAAGGAAAACCTCCATTTTTATAACAACTTGTCCACTTAGGTACCATTTAACAATTGATTGAGAGAATTTACCAATATAAGGGAACCTCCTTCCACTTTCAGTTTGTTGTATCCATGAGTGATTGAAATGAGAAGGCCTTTTTACATAGTTTCCAATTCTATAAAATTATTTGTGTCTGTCCCCAGAAACGCCACATATACCTTGATTATATGACCTAAGGAATCCATGAAAATCCCCCTTAGTACCAAAGGACCAATATTTCCCTTCAAAGCACCATCGAATTTAAGTTTTATGAAGTCCACAAGTGGGGCAAATTGAGTTTTCATGGATTTATCTTGGAGAGGAGATGAAGTACATCTCTCTCTTAGATTCTTGGAACCAATAATCTAGAGGGAAAGTATTCTTTGTTCCTTGTTGAAACATTTTTTTGCTTTTTGTTACCTAGGATATATAGTTAATAGAACTTCCTTTATGTTTTGCACAATTTTTTCCCATAAAACCTCCATTCCCCTCCACTCACCTTTCAATATGCGTTTGTTACGTTCCTTACATATCATCCCCAGAATAAATCTTGGATTAATATGCCATGATTTTATTTAGGATCAGGCTTACGAAGGGAGATGAGTGCCACTCCTTTATGGTTTCTAGAATACCTTTTTTTCTTTTGTTTGTTTATTTGAAGGTCGCAGGACCTTCCTTTATCGCAGGATATACACTAATTGAATAAGTGTTTTATGGATTCTACCTCTTGATGACACATGAATTAGAAGGAAGGTCCTTTGAAACACCTTCTTTGTAGTTTATCCCAAGTTAAAATTTCCCTTCTATCTAGCAACCAGAGGAAGGTGGAGACTTTTGGTCACATTCCATAGATCCAAACTTGCTTCCTAATATTTTCCTTCTCAGTTAAGTTGTGACCTACCTTCATTCTATAAGATTCTTTGACTAAGAAGGTCCCTCCTCCTATCTTCCCCCACTCGAGCTTATCTTAACCCTCTATTATGATTCTTCTTTGTTGTAGTTCTACTTCCAAGAAGTTTTCGAGATTGTTGGAGGTCAAGTTTCTCTTGATTTCCAAGATTACAATCCATTGTGCGGTGTATGTTTCCTTTTTTCCAAGAATTGAATGACATAGTGCCAATTCTTGGAATGGAAGGGGCCTTTGAATTATAAAAGGATTTCCTACTTTCTCAATTGTTCTTGTTGTTGTCGCGAGCCATTCAAAAAGGAAAGCATAGAGTTCATATCTAATTTCTTAGAAGCAATGGTTTTTCACTAGAGTCTTGTTTCTTTAATCATTGTTCCAAATCAAAGAGCCTTCCCTACGCCTCTCCATTATTATTAAGTTGTGTTCCTCGATGTCTCCTTCATATTTTTTCCACCATATTGTTCCCCATAAATCCTCCTTGCTATTTAGCCATCTACATGGGATTTTTCCTACTAGGAATTTATTAAGAGTCTCAATATCTTTGACTCCTAGGCCCCCTAATTATTTTGGAGGACAAACTTTGTCCCCAGCTACAAGGGCCCATTTTCTTTGTTTTTTAGGGCCACACCAAAGAAAATATCTTTGCATACTTTTTATGGCCTTGAGGATCTTGGTTGGTATATCCAACATCAAGAATAGATATAAAGGCATATATTGTATAACTAATTTAATCAAGGTTGATATTCCTTGAAGGTTAAGAAATATAAAAGTCCACTCATTGAGTTTTTGGTCAAGCTTGGATATGAGGTCTTTCTAGGAGATGATTGTCAACACATTCTAAATGAGCAATGCTCCTATATATTTTGAATGGAGAGCCCCCTTTTGAAAACTAAGGATTCTTACTATGTTGTGATGGGTAATTAGGGATGTGTTGAAGAAGAATATAAGATATTTATCTTGATTGATAAGGGTTCGAGAAGATAATAAGAATGCATCTAGGATCACTTTGATATTTGTTTCCTCCTTGATGGAGGGATATACCATAAGCAATGTATCATTAAAAAATTGTAGATGGGAAAGAGGATTAGCATCATTGAGGAGGTCATGACATTTTAGATTACCTAAAGCATTACTATATGGAAGAGACATCTTCCAAGCCCCTCTGACAGATGTATGAACAAAAATAGGGAAATATGGTCTATTTGATAGATACCATGAGAGGGGTTGAATAGGGGGGTAAGGGAACCATTAACTAAAACATAGAAGAAGGTTGAAGAGACTAGATTTTTCACCCACTTGATCCAAGTCAAACTCAAGCGAAAAGTAGCTAGGATTTGGAAAAAGAAGTCCCAATTAAAACAATCATATGCTTTTTCCATATCAAGATTGATAAACATACTTGATGTTTTGGTTGATTTCAGGGAGTGAATGGGTTCATGAGCAACTATGATCCCATCTAGAATTTGTTGCCCTTCAATATAACCTCCTTTCTCATGGGAAGTTATGTGAGACATGATTGGATTTAGCTTATCATCTATGTGGAGAAGATCCAATATATATATATATATATATATATATATACGTGATCGAATATGTAACCCTCTGCTACTAAGTATTAAGTATTAACTATTATTTTAATTATTTGGTATATTACAAGTCATTCCTTCTCTAAAATGATTCATCCACGAAACATTGGTAACGAAGGATACTTCGATCAAAATTATTCATTTTTCCAAGTCGCTTCATCTTCAAGAAGATTCCTCCACTTAATAAGATACTCATTGACACTTCTAGAATGAAGGATTTTGGTTCTGATTTGTAATGTCCCTATTTTTTTTTTGTGATTACGGGAATCGATAACGACGACAGTATTGTACTTGCGTGACACGGGGTCGAATCCCACCGGCTTCCTTATAACCCCTAGGGAGTGTTGGGTATGTGTTATATTCTTTGCATGTGTGTGTGTGTGGGTGCGTCAGATNTGTGTATGAGCCATTGATTAATTTCTGTATTGCTTAAGAATATATATGCATTGCTTTACTTCGCAGGTTTAAAACTTACAGGGAGAATCGCACCGCCCGCAAGCATGCCTCCGGATAAATCGGGGTGAGAATCAACCTTGAGACCTCTTTTACATATTCCCTTCCATTTACATGGCACTTGCCAATTGGTCTACACCCCTGTGGGCAATGTCCCTAAGTTGTAATTAATTATGGTTAATTTTGTTTTAGTTCAGGATGGATATGTAATTTCCATACAATGGTAATCCAAACATATTAAACATTGTATATATGTATATTTCATTTTCAGTTAATGAAGAATCCAAACAGTTGATTGAGCACAAGCACCTATAGGGGCCATGATACCATGAGAGGGGAAGAGTGAGGGGGTCTAAAGACGGTTCTACATGTTAGAAATCCCAAGTCACCTTTCTAAGTTATTTTGTGAGAAGATATTATTTTTCTCCTTTGATATATCCAAGGACAATCATTGAATGAATGCAAGGAGGTTGATAGAAGAAGCCATCTCCTTAGTTATCAGATTATGGTCAAGTACCCATGTTAAGAGACTAATGCCATTAACTGCATGGGGAAAGTGGGTGAGAGAGTCCTCTCATCAAATTATTGAGGTATGGACTAAGTATAATCAATTTTGGACAGTGTGCAAGAGTCGAGTCTTGCATGGGAAAAAGAGTGAGAACTTTGAGTAAGACAAAGATGTGAATTTTGAAGAAGCAAGGAGAGAGAAAAAAATAGAGTGGAGGTAGTCAAGAGAGCTAGCCATAATAGGTGCAAAGAGCCAACCAAGGAAAATAATATTTTTCCACCAAAGAAGAGCATAAACATTGGGAAATCATTGGAGTTATAGGATTCCAGCTGGGTACTCACATAAGAGCACTGGAGGGGGAGGCTTCTGAGGGACTATGTAGAAAATAAGGGAGTTCTCTCCTTGTGATGTGTGCGGGGAAAGAAAGGGGATGCCCAAAAGCCGTTTTCTATTCCTAAGGTCTCAACATATTACTCCCATGGAATTAAATTATGTTTTGTAGTTGACCCATTGCCCATAAAATTACTAAGAGTGACAATTTCTCCTTTGTGGTATCATGGCCTGGCTAGGGGGTGGCCTATTGTAGAAAGACATTAGTGCAATAGAGCCTACGGTTGGGTGGAAACTCACTCATCCTCGGCTAGTTTGTTTGGAGAACAAATTTTAAGAAGATAAGTGTTTAATTTTGCTCAATAAAATCTATACTCATATTCCGATGATGAAAAGTATGTTTACTTAGTTTCATGTGTGAAATATTACTTCATTTTGTTTATTTGTGAAGAAATATTTAATCAATTGATTAAAGAATTGACTAGTTAAACACTTCATGCTTCTCATAGGAATGGTGTTCTATCATGTTGGTCATCTCCATGTGAACATATGCTCTGGTATTATTGTGGTTAAATATTGAAGAGTCGAAGATCTTCAAAGTAATATATTTAAGGATGCAGAGTGTGATTACATTCTCCATTAATTGTAAAAAATTTAGAAAGGGCGACTAAATTGCAATGTATTTCTATATTTTCTATGGTTTGGGTACTGTGTGTATGGGTGTTATATTCTAAGCATGTATTAACTACTACCTGTGACTTAGATGTCTCGACGAAACCCTTTACACATAGAGGTATCACCCTTCCTCACAAACAGGTGGATGTTTTCTGTATATGAATAACTACCTGTGAAATGTGGCAACTAGTCGTAGATCCTCTTTGATCACCATAACCATAGGGCTAAAGCATGTCACCCCTTTTGAATATTTCTATGCTTGATTAGTTTTGTTTTTGGAAGTTGGGTCATTGAAGATGCCCTGTGTATTTTCCATCAAAGAGCGTTGACCTGATATCCAAGGAGAATTATATGAATTGGTTATAAAAATTTACTAAGCCTTGCTTGGAATTGAACTGTAATTAATCCCTATATAGATCCAGTCGACATAATTTCTAAGAATGCAATGAACAAGCTGCATAAACCTTAGGTAATGAATGGAAGGAGTAAAAAGGATAAGCAAATGAATGGTCAAGTTTATCGGTGTATCAACCCCCGAACTTGTTTTTGATACGAAGTTCGGAAGGATTTAACATCGACCTTGATTCGACCTTCTCCTCAACACCTTGAATCCTTCCTAAATCTGTGCCCTAACCTCACCAAGTTTCTAGCAGGGGAGTAGAGATCTCCCATTAGTGATGGGAAGAGGTTACCTTCCTTGATGATGTGAAACTTACCTCCCATCAACAATGGATTGGACTGACGACGAATTTTGGTGCCCTAGAATTTCGTAAACCTTAACGACTGGTAAGAATTCTTTCACTTGATGTATTGCATTAAAACTTCTCCATCGAAGAGCCCAACCTTCGTTGGAATGGCATTGGATTACCTCATATCCTCGACACTTGGTTTTGTTTCCCTATCAATGCTCCATCTTCTCTTATTATCGACCTCATGAGTAAACTTGTGGTCGACACCCTAGATTGACCTCCTCATCGACAATCAAACGAGAACTTGTCTCATCGACGAATTAGGCCGATTCTCTGTCAACAATTTGTCCCCTGCCTCTCATCGATGAATTGCGTTGATCGTCCATCAACACTTTCCTAAATTTGTTCATCGACGAATTGGGTCGATCCTCAATCAACACTTTGGCCAATTTACCCATAAACACTTTCTTAAATTCTGTCATTAAAGCTTCGAAAATTCCATCCATTGGCCTTTCGAAAGGATTAGAAGCCTTGTCAGCAAGATCACTTAGATCAAGGTACATGTGGGAGCCACGTGGACGTGATGATGTAACCTTGTGGGAAATGCTTGAGATCTTTGAGAGATCATATCTTCTTGTCCGAGGATCATAATCAAGCATGATGAGAGTCGTTGGAAAGCTCTTGAGGAGAATATTTGACCTATAAATGTAGATTTGGCAATATTATTATATTTAAGAAAATGATCATAGTGGAAAATGTGAGAATATCATACACCCCATCGACCTAATGAAGATTAGGGGGTTGGGTGTGTTACAAGTGGTATCAGAGCCATAGTTCAAACACTAGGCTTGTACAGGACAAAAATAAATCATAAAGATAAAAATGAATTATCATGGCCTTATCACAAGCATTAAATCAATTGGGCTAAGGGAAATCGAAGATCAACAAAAGGGATTGACAATTGTGAAAGAGGGTAATGAATAATAACCATATGACAATTGTTTATTTGTTTTAGCACGAAGGAAGAGATACAAAGAGAAGATTGAATAGTATTCAAACATTCACGGACAATCGATCAATGCAAGTACTACAATGGAAGATTTACAACACTATAAGGAAATTGAGTCTGATAAATAGACAAGTAATGAAACCCCTTCATATATGGAAGAGACTATGAGAAGTCTAAAAATGGGACTTTAAAGTTGCAGGGTTGATAACAATTTAATAAGAGCCCAAGAAGAACAACATGAATTGAATGCCACATTATTTGGTTTGATAGAAATACAAAAGCAATTGCACCAAGCACATATTTCAAGTAATACAACATGAATTGAATGCCACATTACTTGGTTTGATAGAAATACAAAATAAATTGCACCAAGCACATATTTAAAGTAATATAGGTAGGAGCCTACTAGGGAAAAGAATCCATAACAGTAATGCTTAGACATCTAGAGAAGAAACATCATCAGACTCCTCAGATAAGAACACAACTATTTATGATAAATCATCCAGTAATGGGACAAAGTCAGCTTCTCATAAACATAAGAAAAGGAAGTATTCCAGATATGGCTTATGGAAGGAGTTCAAGAAGTTCAAGCCACCTACCTTTCATGGTGAGGTGAAAAAAAATGAAGAAGCTAAATCATGGCTTATTGGATCAAATAAATACTTTCAACTGCAAAATTACTTCGGGAATACAAACGTCAGAGTGACCATTTTTAATATGAACAACAAATCTTCTATTTGGTGGGAAGATCTCAAAAACGTGAAAGGGATCAATGAAAAAGCGGTGTCAACACAAATTTCTGCACTTGCAAGAATGTGAATAACCTATGAAACAACAAGCTAGAAATCCATGCAACTATAGGAGAATATGCCCTAAGTGCCACTGTAAAAAACTCCTCTTCATTTGGGC